>CAKNYM010052517.1:313585-327608 GCA_932195095.1 Andricus curvator | reverse complement strand
TTTTTTTTGTTGAAACTAATTTTTTTAACTGAAAATTTAACTTATTCCAATTGAAAATTCCATAGATGTTGTTGAAAATTCATCTGTTTGGTTAAACATTAATTTTTTTAACTTGAAATTTAATTATTAAAGTTTTGGTTGAAAATTTATCTTTTTTTAGTAAAAATTAATTTTTTGGTTTGAAAATTGAACTATTTCAGTTAAAGATTCATTGTTTTAGTTGAAAACTCTTATGTTTGGTATACAAATAATTTTTTAAACTAAAAATGTGACTATTCCATTTTCGATTGAAAATTATTATTTTTTTCAGTTCAAAATTTAACTATTTGGTTGAAAATTGGTCTTCTTTCATTAAAACTTCAAACCTTTCTTTAAAAGTTAATGTATTTGGTTGAAAAATTGTATTTTTGGGTAGAAAATTAATCTTTTTATTTAAAATGTAATCTTCTTTAAAAATTCGTCTTTTTGGTTTAAAATTTAACTATTCCAGATAAAGATTCATAATTTGATTTGAACATTCATCACTTTGGTTGAAAATTGAACTATTTTGTTGAAAATCCGTTTTTTTTGTTGAAAATTAATTTTTTCAACTGAAAGTTTAACTATTCCATTTTTTTGTAAAAAATTGATATTTTTTAGTGGAAAATTTAAGTATTTTTATCAAAATTCATTTATTTTGCAACGTTTTGCTCTGTTGTGTTAAAAGATGTTTAGAACGAACGTCATGAATTAAAATAAATGTTTGCGTTTTGCGGCAAATATAAATATGTTACTGTGAGTTGAGCGGGAAAATTGAAAAACTTGACCGGGGAAAACCGGGAAATGACCGGGAATTTGAAATCGTCCGCCGAATCGCCACCCTGAAATACAACTGTTTAGTCTAAAGTTAATTTTTTTGTTTCTTGAAAGTTCAACTTTTTGGTTGAAAAATCACCGGCGTTGGTAGAAAATTCATATTATTGGGTTTAAATCAGCTGTTTCCTTAAAGATTCGTCTTTTTGGCTAGAAAACTCAACCCTGTCGTTGAAAATTCTGAAGGGTTTCATATTGAATTCAATATTGTTCCCCTATTATTCCCCTATTTTGGTGAAAAATCACCCTTTTTCCTCTGTTTTGAGAGCTTGCACTTTAGGCTGTAAAATTCAAAATAGGGTGACTTAGGTTTTGAAAGATCCCAAACAAAGAATTTCACGAGAACGTGAAAATGTTTCTTAAACTTTTCCTTAAGAGATATTTTTTTTAGATTAATGACTGTACTTAGTATTTGTTTTACGGAGACAGAATTACGGAATATTTTCGAGGGTCCTTTGAAGCTAAAACCTGCCTTGAAATGTTTATCTTTTTCTGTAGCAGTCTACTTAGCTTAAAAATGAATTCCGGGTTCTCATCCCTCCTTTGAAGTTCTAAGGGTGAAGTGATAAGGGGACTTTTAAAAAGTCAACACCAGGGGTAAAAAGAGTGCTCTACTCAAATATCATATCTCCATACAAAAAGAACTAAAAGAAAATTTCAAAGTCAATTTACGAAACAAATATTATATACGATAATCTTTGAATTCATTCTTTCATTTGTCCACTTTGAAGCTCCTGTTTCCGCTCACTTATCGCCTGCTTTTGTCTCTTGAGTTTTTTTAATACAAATCTTCAAAATTGAACTATTCAAAAAATGTTGAAAATTACATGGCTTTAAAATATAAACCTTGAAAATTGGATAATTTGTAATACTATATTTTTAAAATAACAAAATAAATACAATTTACAATTAAAAGTTTCTGTAATTTTGATGATTCTGATTCAAAATTTCTTCAATTGGGAAGATTTAGAATTGAAAACTAGACTTTTGATTTCCGAAATCATAACATTTTTATTTATACATCTTTAAAATTTAAGATTTTTTAATTGCAACTCTCAAAAAATGGTAAACTTTGAATTGCAAATCTTTAAAATTTAAGATATTTTAATTTTGAAAACTTCCAATTAAAAATTATGCAAGTTTTAAGTTTTACAATTAAAATTTCTCTTGACTTTTGATCTTCAAAATCACCAGAATTTAAGAATTTTGATTTATACATCTTTAAAATTGAACAGTTTCCAATTACAGCTCTTCAAACTGGTAGAACTTTGAATTGTAAATCTTCAAAATTGAAGAGTATTTTTATTATTATTATACCATTAAGCCATTTCCCTTTCGGGGTAGGCGTGACTTGCTCGGTTGGAGAATAGTAATTTAATTTTGAAAATTCGCCAAACGCAAGTTTTTCTTTTCACAATTAAAAATTCTGTAATTTAGATAGTTTACAATAAAAATTTCAAAAATTTGAAAGATTTTTAGAAATGAAAACTTGACTTTTGATCTTCAGAATCTTCTAAATTTGAGAATGTTTATATATGCATTTTTAAATTTGAACAGTTTTCAATTATAACTCTTCAAAATCGTAGAACTTTGAATTTTAAATCTTTAAAATTTTGCAAGTTATAAGTTCTAAGTTTTAAAGTTAAAAATTCTTCAATTTTGATTATTTACATTCCAAATTTCGTTAATTTGGAAGATTTGGAATTGAAAACTTTACTTTTAATCTTCAAAGTCCTCAAAATTTAAGATTTTTGTTTTATACATATTTAAATTAAACAGTATTCAATTATAGCTCTTAAAATTGGTAGAACTTTGAATCGTAAGTCTTTAAAATTGAATAGTTTTTAATTTGAAAATTTATAATAAACAATTTGTCAAGTTTTAAGTTTTACAGTTAAAAATTTTCTAATAATGATGCTTTACATTCAAAAAAATTTGTCAGTTTCGAAGATTTATAATCGAAAACTTAACTTTTGTTTTCCAAAGTCATCAAAATTTAAAAAAAAATATTTATACATCTTTAAAATTCAAGATTTTTCAATTGTAAATCTTTGAAATTGAAGAATTTAAAATTGTAAATCGTGAAAATTGAAGAATTTGCAACTGTAAATCTTCAAAATTTAATTATTAAAAAAAAGGTTCCAAATTAAATACCTTTAAAATATAAATTTTGAAAATTGAATAATTTATAATTTTACATTTTCAAAATTCAGGAATTATTAATTTTAAGTTTTCAAAATTCCATAATTTGCAATGTAAATCTTGAAAATGGAAGAGTTTTTAATTTTGACTGTTCACAATACTAAATTTCTGTAATTTTGACGAATTACATACGAAATTTCATCAGTTTGGAATATTTAGAATTGAAAACTTGACTTTTGATGTCTAAAAATACCAAAATTGAAGAACTTTTATTTATACATCTCTATAATTGAAGAGATTATAATTTTGAAAATTTACAATTGAAAATTATGCAAATAAAAAAATTTTCAATTACAAAAGCTGTAATTTTGATGATTTACATTCGAAATTTTATCAATTTGGAATATTTTGAATTGAAAACTTGACTTTTGATGTCTAAAAATACCAAAATTGAAGAAGTTTTATTTATACATCTTTAGAATTGAAGAGATTATAATTTTGAAAATTTACAATTGAAAATTATGCAAATAAACAAATTTTCGATTTAACAAAGCTGAAAATTTGATGATTTACATTCGAAATTTCTTCAATTTGGAAGGTTTAGAATTGAAAACTTGACTTTTCGTCTTCAAAATCATCAAAAATTAAGAATTTTTATTTATATTTATCTTTTTTTTTTAATTGAAGAGTTTTCAATACTGTAAATCTTCAAAATTGAACGTATTAAAAAAAAATATTCAAAACTACACCATTTTAAATTGTACACATTAAAAATTGAACGATTTTCAATTGCAAATCTTCAGGATAAATCTATTTCAAAAAGATGTCCTCTAAAAAACCTCTTGGTCTTTTGCGATACAGTCTAAGCTATCAATAAGACCGCTACGAATAAGACCGCTTCCCCTGATCCTTGCTCGAGCTCATCGAGACGCTTCCCCCACTCTCACGCTGACATCGAAATTCTAGTCAGCCGCTACCAATAGTGCCGCCGTAGAAATCGAAATTTGTATGGTTTTTAGGAGACTTTTTTTATATTATTCAAATATATCGAATATTAATTGTGATATTTTCATATTTTGTCATATTTTTCGATATTATAAAATTCATAATTTAAAAAAAAACCTCCTAAAAACCATAAAAATTGCGATTTCTACGGCGGCACTATTCGTAGCGGCTGACTAGAATTTCGAAGTCAGCGTGAGAGTGGGGGAAGCGTCTCGATGAGCTCGAGCAAGGATCAGGGGAAGCGGTCTTATTCGTAGCGGTCTTATTGATGGCTTCGACTGTATCTTGTATTGTTTACGATGAAAATTCAAAAATTATATTTTTAAGAAAAAAGTTCTCCCGGCCTCAAAAATGTTTTATCCCACATAAAGCTTATAAGATGCCTTTCTTCTATTAGTAGAAACTTTGCAAAAATATTAGGAAGAATACAAAATTTGGGATTTTACAGAAAATATTTTGTTCATGTTTTCAAAATTTGAAGAAAAAAAGAAAAAAAGAGTTTCTGTAAAACCACACCTTTTGAGGCCGGGAGAATTTTTTTTCCTAAAAATATAATTTTGTAATTTTTCTTGTAAACGATGCAAGATATCGCAAAAGAGCAAGAAGCTTTTTTCGTAAGATTTTTTTAGTCGTACAAACTTTTATCGTAACTTTGATCGTAAAATGAGAAAATTCGATTTATTGAAAAAAAAATCTTCTGGCCACAAAATTTATTTAGCCCACATGAAACTCACAAGATGTCTTCCTTATGAAAGTACAAATTCAACAAAAAATTGGCAAAAAATATATGATTGGGTTTTTTGAGAAAATCAGCTTTTAATATTTTCAGAAAAGCCGCCGCCATTTTGTTAATTTTGAACATTTTTAAATTATCGAGCGGATTTAGAAAAAAGACGATAAATGTTATTAGAATCAAAAAGAAAACGATAAATATCTCAATTAACTAAAAAGCTAAAGAGGACTTCACGTGTAGAATCTGCCTGATTTGAAATCGATCCGATCTATACAATTTTTTATAAAAAAGATCATTTCTTTTCTAAATGTAAAAATAAATGTTTAATCTTTCCCCTTTTTCGTAAAAACATTACCCTATTTTTCCTTTTTGAGGTGAAGGGGGAGGGATGTAGTAAAAGTGTAGGGAGGAGAAGTAGGGGGAAACGAGGAGAGGGGAAGGAGGGGAAACGAGGAGAGGGCAAGTTGGTGAAGTGAGGTAATGTATGGTTGGGAAAGTAGGAGAAGTGAGTGGAGTGGAAGTAGGGGAATTGAGGTGAGAGGAAGTTAGGTGAGTGAAAGTGAGGGAATTTGGGGTGAAAGGGAAAGTGAGGGTATTCAGGGTTGGGGAAGTATGGAAAGTGATGGGGGGGGGGGAGTAGAGAGAGAGTGACGGGTTGGAGCAAGGAGAGGGGAAGTGATGGTAGGGAATGCAGAGGATTTGAGGTAAGTGTAAATTAGAAGTGTGGAAGTGAGAGAACTTGATGGGAGAGAGAAAGTGCGGGTATTGAGGGTTGAGGAAGTATGGGAAGTGAGGAGGCGAAGTAGTGAGAGTGAGGGGCGGGGAGGAGATGAAACAAGGAGAGGGGAAGTGATGGTAGGGAATGCAGAGTAATTGAGGTAAGGGTAAATTAGAAGTGTGGAAGTGAGAGAACTTGAGTGGAGAGAGAAAGTGAGGGTATTGAGGGTTAGGGAAGTATGGAAAGTGAGGGGCGTGAAGTAGGGAAAGTCAGGGGAGGGTAGGGGACTACAAGGATAGGGGAATTGATGGTAGGGAATGCAGAAGAATTGAGGTGAGGATAAATTAGTGGTGTGGAAGTAACGGTTGAGGAGAGGAGAAGTAGAGGAATTGATGGGAGGTGAATAGAGTGTTGGGGAAGCATGAAATGAAAAGTGAGAGGAAGTGATGAGGGATAGTATACGGGAAGTGATGGAATTTATGGCAGAGAAGTAGGGAAGGTGATGGAAGGGGAAGTGAGGGATGGAGTAAGTGATGGAAGGGAAAGTAAAGGAATTGAGGTGAGCGGTAGTAAGAAAAGTAGTATTAGTGAAAATGAAGAGTGGCGAAGGGCGGAAGGGAAAGTGATGGGAGGTAAGGTAATTAAAGGGAAGTAGGGAAATTGAGGGAAGGGTAAGGACTAGAAGGGTGGATATGTGATGATTGTGGAAGTAGGGAAGTGAGGGAAAGGAAAGTGAGATGTAGGAATGGGTGGGGATTGATAGTAGGGGAAGTATAAGAGCAAGATGTATCGGAAGGGTTGGGAAATAAAGGTTGTTGAAGTGAGAGGGGAGGGTAAGTAGGTGATAAAGTAACTAAAGAGAGGGAGATTTAAACGACTTCATTAACGTCTAAATAGGCTATGAAGCCCTTTATAGTAGACGCGTTGCGCCCACTTTGACTTAGTTTTTGAATTCGTTTTGCGCTGTGATCACTGAAATAAGAAACGTGTAATTTTTGTTAAATTTGTTAAATGTTATAAAATGTAACAAACCATAATCATATGCAGGTTCGTAAGAAATTGGATAATGGCTTGAGTAAGGGACATTTCTCTTGAAGATATTAGCAAACTTGAGTGCGAAGATCAGAACAGCAACAACAATTGACACCAGGATGATTTTGGCTTTTATCAGGACCAGAGCAATCCAGAATTTCAGGCCTCCCAAAACTGTGGATGGATGAGAGAATGGAAGTCAGAAGTCCGTTATTTCATCTCGTGCATATGTACATGTATATTATCCTCTCACTATATCGCTATGCAACTCGAATCTTTCGACGTCGCCTAGATTCGCGGCGGTATAATATAGAAAAGGGAGGTATGCAAATGTAATTATGTAAATCGTGGTATGTAAAGCAGGTACCAGCTCGTCGCTGGGGTAAAACATTGGTGTAAGTCGCGTTGTAACGATAAAAGTGAATATGTAATTACTGAGATAAACGCTGCTGAAGCCGCAACAATTCCTTGCTGAAAAACGTCAGACGTGACAATATTTACATGAGGACTTTTCCATTTTCCAAAATTCCAGGAAAGTAGCCAAATTATTTTATCCAACGTTAGCTTGGAGTGCGTCAAATTCGATTTTGTACCATTTTAAGGATGTACACCAGTTATCTCAAGTTCAAAAGTGAACATTGCAGCCCTAGCGGAGCGCGTGAACGGAACGGTTACTATACGCAATTGTGTGACTAAATTCAAATATTTTCATCTTTTTCCACATTTATTCACAATTTCACGTATAATTCAACACTCCTTTTATCTTTTTTTTTAAATTAATAATTAAAAGCTGTGTGCGGTAATCCTGCTTGGGATATTGCGCATTGATTTGCCGCGCACAGCTTTTAATTTTTCAAACACATGAATTAAGAACAAATAACAAATAAATGTAAATGTGTAAAAATATCAAAGGAGTATCAAATTATATGTAAAATTAAGAGTAAATTTAAAAAAGGACGAGAATATGCCCTAGCGGTACGCGTGAATGGAACGGTTACTATACGCAATTGCTTCACCGTAAAGTGACCGCACCGTAGACTGGGTCCGCTAGGGCTAGGCCGCTAGGGCATATTTTTACCCTTATCCACATTTATTCACAATTTCACATATAATTCAACACTCGTTTTATCTTTTTTTTTTAAACTAAACATTAATAAATACAAATAAATATAAATGTGCAAAAAGATTAAAGAAGTGTCGAATTTTATGTGAAATTGAGAATAAATTTGGAAAAGGATGAAACAGTTATTATATACGGAATTGCGTGACCGCTAGGGTATATTTTTATCCTTTTTCACATTCATTCACAATTTCACATAGAACTCAACACTCTTTTTATTTTTTACACATTCATATACCACACACACACAGGTTAAGATTATTTATTAAACAAATAGTTATTCACAGTTTTATGTTTTTGCTTTCTCTTCAGGTAAAATTTGCATTTCTTATTTAATCATAATTAAATATATTGTTTATAAAATTAACAGTCCTACAACATTAGCAATGAATAGGAATTGGAACTTTTACCTTAAGAGAAAGCAAAAACGAAAATCTCTGAATAACTATAGTTGAATAAAAAATTTTTAAAATAATTTTTAACAATGCAGTATAGTGTCACAAATTTAAAAAAAATAGTGTAAAAATAGAGTCATACAATTTTTCAAGTATTAAAAATGACCTTCAATGTTTATTTATAAAGTTATTCATCAGTCTATAAATTATGAAAATTTCTATTTATTCATCGCAAACTTTACAGTCTTTCCTCTTTTTCTAAAATTAATTATTAGAGCCAGATAAAAATATCCTACGATTTTTGGTTGAAAGTTCATTCTTCTCGGTTGAAAAGTCTAATGTTAAATTTTCTGTTAAGAATTTATCTTTTTTATTTAAAAATTTTATTATTTGGTCCGAAATTGAATTATTTTGTTTAAAATTCAACTGTTTTTTTTTACGAAATTCGTATTTTTGGCTCGAAAATTGAACAATTTGGTAGAAAATTTAACTATTTGGCTGAAAATTGAAAATTCAACAGTCTTGTAGAAAATTCGTTTTCTTTTATTGAAAATTAATTTAATTGAAAATTTAACTTGTCGATTTTTGGTCGAAAATTGATATTTTTTAGTTGAAACTTTAACAATTTGGTTAAAAATGCATGTATTTTCTCCTTAAAAATCGGGTTTTTGAAAGAAAATTAATCCTCTTGGCTTAAAGTGTAACTTATTCGTAGAAAATATATGTATTTTTTCAACAATTCGTCTTTCTGTTAAAAAATTCAACAATTTGTTTAAAAATTTGTGTACTCTGTTAAAAATTTGTCTTTCTGGTAGCAAATTCAACTATTTATTTAAAAATGTGTTTTGTTAAAAATTCGTCTTTTCTGGGAGAAAATTAATCTTTGTGGTTAAAAATTAAACTATTTGGTTAAAAGTTAAACTTGTTTTTCAAAACTTCATTTTTTTGGTTGCAGATTAATATTTTTATTTGAAATTTTTTTATTGAAAATTTAACTGTTTCGTTTGACTGTTTCAACTGACAGATTGTAAAATAACTTTTTTGTTAAAAATTCGTATTCTAGAGTTGAAAATTCAACTGTTTTATAGAAAATTGATCTTTTTGGCCTGAAAATTCCACAATTTTCAACCAAGGAGTTGAATTTTCAATCTCAAAAGATGAATTTTCAACGAAAAAGGTATTATTTTCAACCAACTAAAACAATTGATACAATTTTCGAACAAACATTTATATTTTTTACAAATTATTTAATTTTCGAGCCGAAAATACGAATTTTCTACAAAACAGTTGGAATTTCAACCTGAAAATGTGAATTTTCAACAAAAATATTAATTTTCAACCGAAACAGAATAATTTTTAACCGAAAAAGATGAAATTTCTACAAAAAAGGTACATTTTCATAGTGTGTGCAAATACAAAATTTCAAGCAAATTGTTCAATTATCAAGCCAGACCAAGTCAAAAAGATGAATTTTCAATAAAACAGTTGAATTTTCAACAAAGAAGTATGATTTTTTAACAAAATTGTTGAACTTTCAACCAAAAATAGTTGGATTTTCTTATTTCATGACACTATTTTTTTAAATTTGTAACACTATTTACACTATATTTTATTTCCAAAATGATCTTTGTCATGTCTGATGAAAGAAAATTTATTTTTTATTAAAAAAAATTAAACATTACAAAAAATAATTATTTTAACAATAGTTTTGTAAATTAATAATTTCTTGCTGTAGCTAACAAATTGACAAAGTAACAAAATAATCTACAAGTATAGTTATTTGTTGAAAAAAAAAATGTAACAAAATTTTTTTTAACGATTTCAGACAGAGAAAAATAAACCTTAAAAAGGGGAAATGTATAGTTGTCGAGAATGTTTTCCGAAAGAAAATAAGACATCATTTATTAAAATTAAACCATTTTTCAAGAATTGGTAAGAAGCGATGGTAAGAAAAAAAATGTATTTCCAAAAGAATATTGTTGAAATCATTTTTTTATAAGTTAAACATTTTTTAATTTAAAATCATGTTTTTTATTTTAATGACATTAAATAATTTTATATGACATCCTATTTTAATTCTTAAAATCATAGAAAAACTATTTTTTAAGAGATCTGATTTGTAGCACGACAAATGCCAAATGATTGCCAAATGACAAATGATTTAAGTTTGACATTTTTTACTTGTTAAGTTTTGAATAGTTGAAATTTCAGTATGTTAAATTTAAACTTTAAATGTTAAATTTAAATTGTTTTATTTGAACAAATTTGAAATTGTAAGGGAAAGTGTTGAATTTTGATGTACAAATAATAATTGAACAATTATTAATTTGAAATAACTTAAAGCTAAATCACTTCAAGTTGAAAGGATTTATGTATAAAAAAAAGTTTGAATTTCAAAATTCTAAGTTTTAAAAAAACGGAAGAAACTTTGGTATTTAAATTTTTTTCTAACTTGAAGAGGAACTTTTTTGTTTCTTTCATTGTTATTGGATTTAAGATCGGCAAATTTTGTATTTTAAACAATTTTCTTGAGTTTGAAACAAGGCAATTTTGGGTTTTCAATTTTTTTTAAATTGGAAGAGGGGAATTTTTTTATTTTAAAATTTTTATCAATTTGGAAGGGATGAAATTTTTGTTATTTTTTTCTGAATATGGTGTTCAATTTTGCTCTAAATTGGAAAAGGGACATTTTTTTGTTTTTAAGATTTTTATCGAGTTAGAAAGGAGGAAATCTGGATATTAATTTTTTCTGAATTGGAAGAGGAACATTTTTTTATTTTGAAGATTGTTATCAATTGAACTTTTTATCATTGGACTTTTTAACGTTTTTATTGAGTTTTAAGAGAGGAAATTTTGATTTTCAGTTTTTTCTGAATTAGAAGAGGGTAATTTTTGTATTTTTATGATTTTTATAGAGTTGAAGGGGTGAAGTTTTGATTTTCAATCTTTTTTTCTGAATTGGAAGAGGGACATTTTTTTTTGTTTTTAAGATTTTTTTTATCGAGTTGGAAGAAAGGAAATTTTGACTTAAATTTTTTCTGTATTGGAAGAGGCACATTTTTTTAAGATTTTCATCAATTAAACTTTTTATCATTGGACTTTTGAACATTTTTGTTGAGTTGGAAGAGTTGAAATTTTGGTGATAATTGTTTTCCTAAATTGGAAGAAGCCATTTTTTAATTTTTATAATTTTTATTTAGTTCAACGGAAGATTTTTTTATTTTCAAGTTTTTTCTGAATTGGAAGAGGAAAAGTTTTTATTGTTAACATTTCTATTGAGTTGTAAGAGAGGAAATTTTGGTTTCCATTTTTTTCTTGATTATAAGAGGGGCATTTTTTAAAACATTTTTATGGAGTTTAAGGAGATGACATTTTGTTTTTAAATTTTTTCTGAATTGGAAGAGGATAATTTTTATTTTTTAATATGTTTATTTAGTTGGAAGAGAGAAAAATATCAGTTTCAATTTTTTCTGAATGGATAGAGGGACATTTGTTTTTGTTTTTAAGAGTTTTATCAATTAAATTTTTTATCATTGGACTTTTGAAAATTTTTATTTATTTAGAAGGAAGGGAATTTTGGTTATAATTGTTTTTCTGAATTGGATGAGTCCAATTTTTTAATTTTTAACATTTTCATTGAGTTCACGGGAATAGTATTTTATTTTTAATTTTTCCTGAATTGGTAGAGGGTAGTTTTTTTACGCTCTTTATTGATCTGAAAGGGAGGAAATTTCGATTCTGAATTGGAAGAGGGACATTTTTTTGTTTTTAAGATTTTTATCCAGTTTGAATGATTTGAAATTTTTTGGTTTTCAAGTTTTTCTACACTTTAAAAGGCACTTCTTTCGAACATTTGGATTGAGTTGCAAGGAGTTTTTGGTTATAATTGTTTTTATGAATTGGAAGAGGCCATTTTTTCATTTGCAAGATTTTTATTATGTTTAATGGAAGAATTGTTTTTTAATTTTTTTCTGAATTGAAATAGGGCAATTTTTCATTTTTACATTTTTTTATTGAGTTGGAAGAGAGGAAATGTTGGTTTTCAATTTTTTCTGAATTGGAAGAGAGTCATTTTTTTGTTTTTCAGATTTTTATCGAGTTGAGAGGGAAGAAATTTTGGTTTTAATTTTTTTTAATTGGAAGAGGGATATTTTTTTAGTTTAAGATTTAGATGATTTAATTCAGATGAAAGGGGGAACTTTTTTTTCAATTTGGAAAAGGGAAATGTCCTATGAACATGTCTATGAACTGTTCATTTATGAAAGGTAAAAAAAAATTATTTTGCAAATTAATAGCATTTAATTTAAAATTGTTCAACTGAAAAGTATTAAAACCTAATTTTATAGGTTTAAGTTATTGAGTGCATGAATTAATAGATTTTTTAACTTCTGTTGTAACAGTTTAAAATTCAAAAGAGTTCAACTTGGGGTGCTTTAATCTGCAGTTCAGTTTTGATAACTTCAGGAAATAAAAAAAAAATTTATTTCAATGACTGAAAAATTTTTGTCAACCTGGCTAAAACCGGGAATTTTTTTCCTTGACGTGATATTTTTTACTTTTAAAATTGTGAATTCTTCCAGCATCAAGTCGTTCAATTTGGAAGGTTTCAGCTAAAGATTATTAAAATTAGAAAAATTGCCATTTTTTTTTAGAAACTCATTGAAATTAGGACAAAAAATTACACATTTCTTAGGTGGTAAAATTAACCCTAGCGGACCGCGTGAACGGAACGCTTACGCAGTTGCTTACGCTAGGGCATCATTTCATCCTTTTTCACATTTATTCACAATTTGAAAAATAATTGAACACTCTTTTTATCTTTTTACCTTTTTACACATTTATATTCATGTATTTGTATTTATTCATGCGCTGAAAATTAAGAATTAAAAGCTGTGTGCAGCGACCAGGCGTGCAATATTCTGCGTCGGGTTGCCGCACACAGCTTTTAATTTGTAATTTTTTAACACATGAATGAATACAAAAAAATAAATTTGTAAAAAAATAAAAAGAGTGTTTAGTTCTATGTGAAATTGTGAAAAAATGTGCAAAAAGATGAAAATATGCCCTAGCGGACCTAGTGAACGCAACGGTCACGCAATTGCGTTTCGTTCATGCGATCCGCTAGGGAAAAAATATAAATTATGCTTCGAGTTTGAAAATATAAACTGTTTCAGATATTTAAATAGAAAACGTAATAATAATTTGGCTACTTCTCCGTGATGATCGTTAGAGGAAAACTCACAAAAAAGATGATGGAACTTGTGTTTCCGGGATTGTAGCTCATTTCCGGGTGATCCATTGTCATCGATGTCATTGTTATTCGAGAGTTTCGCATCCATCATGCAAATCATCGAGACAACCAGGAAAATCAAAAATCCCGACCGATTCACTGTCACCGCCATTGCGCGAGCTTCCGGAAGAACGAAGATTCGTTTTGAAACCGGAATTATATACCTATCAGCAGTCGCAGGTGTATAACTCTTTGTGCAACTAAAGCTGAGCTACTTTTTCCCTTTTCTCTCCGGGCAAAACGTAACAGCTTCTGTAAACTCACCGATAATGTGGGTCATTATTCTGTTGGTAGGTGTCTCTAATTAGACCACTGGTGCCAATTTTACGAGGGGTTTAATACTTTCTCGATGAAATTGGTCACACTCGATTTCGTTAGGAGATCTCCCTTTTTTTCTCGAGATTTCGTCACTTCAGATCTGGTTAAAAATTCAAATATTTGGTTGAAAATTTAACTGCTTTGTTGAAAATTCTTTTTTTTTAATGAATTTAACTGTTTTGGATTTAAAATAAAAATATTTTTTGGCTTGAATATCATCTATTACAGTTTACGTGGAGAATTGAGAATTCAGCTCTGGTTGAAAATTTAACTATTTTGATGAAAATTCTTTTTTTCCAACAGAAAATTCAATTAATCGTTTTTTGGTTGCAACATTTCTTTTTTAGTTGAAAATTCGTCTTCTTGTGTTCAAAAATTCGACAATTTGATTGAAAATTCAACGTTTTTGTTAACAAGT
>CAKNYM010052517.1:301531-313575 GCA_932195095.1 Andricus curvator | reverse complement strand
GTTCAAAATTTAACTATTTTGTTGAAAATTTGTTTCTTTTTTTTTTTGAGAATACAATTTTTTAACTGAAAGTGTAAGTATTCCATTTTTGTTTCGAAATTGATATTTGACGTGGAATTATGATCTTTTCTAGTTGAAAATTCAACTTTTTGGATGAAAATTTAACTATTTTGTTGAAAATTCTTTTTTTTTTAGTTTTTCAACAGAAAATTGAATTAATTGATTTTTAGATGAAATATTTCTTTTTCAGTTGAAAATTCGTCTTCTCGTGTTTACAAATTCGACAATTTGATTGAAAATTCAACGTTTTTGTTAACAAGTCATCTTTTTTGGGCGAATATTCAAATTTTTTGTGAAACATTCGTCTTTTTGGTAGGTAGAAAATTCCTTCTTTTGGATTAAAGATTCAACCACATGTTTAAAAATGCAACGGTTTTTTATTAATCTTCCTTCTCTTTTTTTTTCAATTCGACCATTTGGTTTATAACTGTTTTGGATTTTAAATAAAAATATGTTTTGGCTGATATATTAACTATCACTATTTTTGGTTGAAAAGTCTACTATTATATTTTTGGTTTGGAATTTATCTCGTTTAGTTCAAAGTTTTACCATTTGGTTGAAAGTTTAATTATTTTGTTGAAAATGCAACTATTTTTTTAAAAAGTAATCCTTTTTCGTCAAAAATTCAACTAATTGGTTGAAAGTTGAATAATTTTATTAAATATTCATTTGTTTGGTTGAAAATTAATTTCTTTAGTTGAACATTTAAATATTCCATTTTTAGAAAATTAATCTTCTTGGTTGAAAAATCATCTGTAGGGCTGAATGTTGAAATCTTTTGTTAAAATTTTTTTTTTTTTTTTGAAGACTTATAATTTTAGTTCAAATTTCATCCCTGTGGTTGAAAATTTAACTATTTTGTTGAAATTTTTTTTTTTTTGAGAATGAACTTTTTTAACTGAAAGTGTAAGTATTCCATTTTTGTTTCGAAATTGATATTTAACGTGGAATTATGATCTTTTCTAGTTGAAAATTCATCTTTTTGGTTGAAAATTTAACTATTTTGTTAATCATTTTTTTTTTTGAGAATATTAAACTTTTTTAACTGAAAGTGTGAATATTCCATTTTTGATTCGAAATTGATATTTAGCGTGGAATTATGATCTTTTCTAGTTGAAAATTCAACTTTTTGTTAAAAATTGGTATTTTTTGGTAGAAAATTAATTTTCTTGGTGGAAAATATATCCTTTTTTCATTAAAAATGCAACTGTTTTGGTTGGGAATTCAATTATTTAGTTGAAAATTTATATTTTCGGGTTAAAAATTGATTTTTTTTTTGTAGAAACTTCGTCTTTTTGGCGGAAAATTAAACTATTTTAATGAAATTTTAACTATATAGTATAAAATTTTCCTTTTTGTTGAAACATCCAATTTTCTGTTTGAAAATTCAACAATTCAGTTGAAAATTGAATTATTTTGTTGAATATTTATCTTTTGTTAGAACATTAATCTTCTTGATTTACCTACTGGGTCAAAAGTTGAAATAATTTATGAGAAATGAATTTTTTTGGTTTATGATTCATCATTTTAGTTGAAAATTCATTCTTTTGTTGAAGATTCATGATTTTGTTAAAAATCATTTTTTGGCTGAAATATCATCTATTACAGTGTTAGTTGAGAATTCATCTCTTTGGTGGAAAATTGAACTATTTTGTTGAAAATTATTTTCTTTTTGGTTGAAGATTAATTTTTTCAACAGAAAATTTAATTATTCCATTTTTGGTTGAAACATTTCAAATATTTGGTTGAAAATTTAACTATTTTGTTTAAAATTCTTTTTTTTTTAATGAATTCAACTGTTTTGGATTGGAAATAAAAATATTTTTTGGCTTGAATATCATCTATTACAGTTTACATCGAAAATTCAGCTCTTTGGTTGAAAAATTAACTATTTTGTTGAAAATTCTTTTTTTTTAGTTTTTCAACAGAAAATTCAATTAATCGATTTTTAGATGAAATATTTCTTTTTTAGTTGAAAATTCTTCAACTAAAAAAGAAATATTTCATCTAAAAATCGATTAATTGAATTTTCTGTTGAAAAACTAAAAAAAAAGAAGACGAATTGTCTTCTCGTGTTTAAAAATTCGACAATTTGATTGAAAATTCAACGTTTCTGTTAACAAGTCATCTTTCTTAGGCGAATATTCAAATTTTTTCAAACATTCGTCTTTTTGGATATAAAATTCCTTCTTTTGGATTGAAGATTCAACCAGATGTTTAAAAATGCAACGGTTTTTTATTACGGAGTGTCTCGTCCTTTTTATTAATCTTCCTTTTTTTATAATTCGACTATTTGGTTTATTTTACGACTGTTTTGGATTTAAAATGAAAATATTTTTGTATTTTTTCGAAAATGCAACTATTTTGTTGAAAAGTAATCCTTTTTCTAAAAAATTCAACTAATTGGTTGAAAGTTGAATAACTTTATTAAATATCCTTTTTTTTTGGTTGAAAATTAATTTCTTTAGTTGAAAATTCCATTTAAAAAAAATTAATCTTCTTGGTTCATCCCTTTGGTTCAAAATGTTTTTTTAAAAAAATTTTGTTGAAAATTTGTTTCTTTTTTTTTTGAGAATAAAATTTTTTAACTGAAAGTGTAAGTATTCCATTTTTGTTTCGAAATTATTTAACGTGGAATTATGATCTTTTCTAGTTGAAAATTCGTCTTTATGGTTGAAAATTTAACTATTTTGTTCAACATTTTTTTTAGAATAATAAACTTTTTTAACTGAAAGTGTAAATATTCCATTTTTGATTCGAAGTTGATATTTAACGTGGATCTTTCCTAGTTGAAAATTCAACAATTTGTCTGGAAATTCATATGTTTTGTGCAAAATTGGTATTTTTTGGTAGAAAATTAATCTTCTTGGTAGAAAATATATCCTTTTTTTATTACAAATCAACTGCTTTGGTTGGGGATTCAATTATTTAGTTGAAAATGTATATTTTCAGATTAAAAATTGATTTTATGTATTTTATATATTATATAAAATTTTCCGTTTTGTTGAAACATCCAATTTTCTGGTTGAAAATTCAACAATTTTGTTGAAAATTGATGTATTTTGTTGAAAATTATTCTTCTGTTAGAACATTAATCTTCTTGATTTACCTACTTGGTTAAAAGTTGAACTAATTTGTGAAAAATGAATTTTTTTGGTTGATGATTCATCATTTTAGTTGAAAATTCATTCTTTTGTTGAATATTCATCATTTTGTTAAAAATCATTTTTTGGCTGAAATATCATCTATTACAGTGTAAGTTGAGAATTCATCTCTCTGGTTGCAACTTTAACTATTTTGTTGAAAATTATTTTCTTTTTGGTTGAAGATTAATTTTTTCAACAGAAAATTCAATTATTCCATTTTTGGCTGAAACATTTCTTTTTTAGTTGAAAATTCGTCTTTTTGTGACCACAATTATATTTTTGGTTCAGAATTCATCTATTTTGGCTAAAAAGTCTACTATTTGGTTAAAAAATTCAACTTTGACCATTTGTTTTGTAAACTGTTTAGGATTTAAAATAAAAATATTTTATGGCTGAAATGTCAACTATAACATTGTACGTTGAGAATTCATCTCTTTGTTTAAAAATTTAACTATTTTATTGAAAATTATTTTTTTTCTTAATTAATGTTTTCAATAAAAAATTTAATCCTTCCATGTTAGGATTGAAAATTCATCTTTGTTAGTAGCGATGTCAACTTTTTTTAGTTGATAATTTATTCTTCTTTCTTGGTTGAAAATAAACTTTTCTGTTCAAAATTCCCACTGTATTCTAAAAAAATCGTATTTTTGGCTTGAGAATTCAACTATTTCGTTAAAAATATTTTTGGTTGAAATTTATTCTTTTTTCTTTGAAATTCAACCATTCGGTTGAAAATTCATCCTTGTTGTTTGAAAATTCACCTACTTCATTGAAAATTTAATTATATTGTTGTAAAGTTAAATATTTTCTTAAAAAGTTATATTTTTGGTCCAATATTCAACTGTTTTCTTGAATCTTGATCCTTTTGGATTAAAAATTTATATTTTTTGGTAGAAAAGTCATCTTTCTTGTTTGAAAATTCATCATTCTTGGTTAAAAATGAACTATTTTGTTGAAGATTTAACTTTTCGGTTTGAAAATTAAACTTTAAAAAATTCGTATGCTTGTCTCGAAAATAAAACTGCTTTTGGTTGAAAATTCAACTACTGAATTGAAAAAGAATTAACTTCAAATTTAACTATTCTATTTTTGATAGAAAATTTACATTTAATGTTTGAAAAATCAACCATTTGATTGAAAATTGATCTTTTTAGGTTGAAGATTCATCATTTTAGTAAAAAAATCCTCTCTTTGCTTGAAAATTTAACTATTTTGTTAAAAATTTGTTTGTTTTTGGTTGAAAATTATGTTTTCTAACTGATAATTTGATTATTACATTTTTGGTTGATCTTTTTTAGTTGAAAATTCAAATATTTGTTTCAAAATTCAACAATCTGGTTGAAAATGATTTCTTTAACTGTAAATTTAACTATTCCATTTTTGGTTAAAAATGTATCTTTTTGTTGAAAATTTGTTGTTTTTTTTTGTCTTTTTGGTAGAAAATTCAACTATTTGGTTGACAATTTAACTATTTGGTTGAGAATTCGACTATTTTAGGTTAAAAATGATTTTTTTTTGTTAAAATTAATATTTTTGGGTTGAAAATTCATGTTTTTTGTTAGAAATTTCATTTTTTTAATCATCTGTTTTCTAATAAATTCAGTCAGCTTGAAAACTCAACTCTTTTGTTCGATATTGAATTGAATATTGTACCTACGTTAACTCCATAATATAGTTATAATACACAATTATTTTTAATTAGATAATTGTACATTTTTAATTTAAATTTAAATTTTATATAAATAAATAACTAACAATAATAAACATATAAAAATAAAATAATAAGAATTAAACAAATAAATCAATTTCAATATCAAATAATTATATATAATAATCTTCAAATTCTTTAGTTTAGTTCAAATTTGAACAACAATTTCTCATTATTTAAAATTAGATCCTGTTATTTTTACTGTTCACAATTGAAGAATTTGAAATTGCAAATCTATCGAATTCAATCAATTTCAACTTTAAATCTTCAAAATTGAACTATTTCACAAACAGCATTAAAAATTTCATAAAAATTCATATAAATTTAGAAAAAAAACGAGTTTTCAGCAAAATTAATAAATGTTCAACTAAAAATATAAATTTTCAACCGAAAATGGAATAATTATATCTTCAGTTAAAAAAATTAATTTTCAACTAAAAAGAAACGAATTTTCAACCAAAGAAATTATTTTTTAATCACAATGATGAATTTTCAACCAAAAATATTAATTTTTGACCAAATGGTGGATTTTTCAACCAAAAAATGAATTTTCTATCAACAAAAAAAAATGTATTTTCCACCAAATAGTTTTTTTTCAGCCAAAGTAATGAATTCTTTAAAAAAATAGAATTATTAAATTTTCTACTAAACAGATAATTTTTTAACGAAAAAGATTACATTTCTATCAAAAAAGGTGAATTTTACACAAAAAATAGAATAGTTAAAGTGAATTTTCAACTAAAATTATGAATCTTTAACTAAAAAAAAATTAATTTTTAACCACATACATGAATATTAAACTAAAAAGATAAACCAAAAATAAAGTAGGATAATTTTCAGTCAGTAAAATAAATTTCCAAACAAAAAACAAACGAATTTTCAACCAAAGAAATTAATTTTTAACCAAAAAGATGACATTTCAACTGATGAGAGTTCAAAAAAAAGACGGATTTTCAACAATTAGTTAAAATTTCACCGAAAACAGATAAATTTTCAACTAAAAATATAATAGTTTAATTTTCAGTAAAAAATATAATAGTTGTAAGTTTTAGAAAAAAAAATTATTTTTCAATAAGAATAAAGTGAATTTTCAACGAAATAGTATAATTTTCAACCAAAAAGATTAAATTTCTATCAGAAAAGATAAATTTTAGACAAAAAATGGAAGTTACATTTCCAGTTTAAAAAATTAATTCTAAATAAGAGAAATCTCATTTTCAACCAAAAAGATCAATTTTCAAATTTTCAACCAATAAGATGAATTTTTAACAAAGATGAATTTTCAACCAAATATTTGAATTTTTAAAAGGAATTTTCAACCAAATGGATGAATTAGTCACCAAGAAGATTAAATATTCTCCCACAAAATTCGAGCCCCAAATATGACCCAAAAATCAAAAAACTACATTTTTACGTATTATTGTTACTTTTTAGCAATTTCCGTCGTCTTTTTCATACAAATAATTACTAATGGACAATTTGAATATTTTCCATAACTTTTTTAACAATTTTTAACTGTTTAAACAAATGTAACTTATTTAAACAATTATTTATTCCCAAAAAATGTAAAAAATAATCGTATTTTCTGATTGAAATGTAATAGTTTATCATTGTTTGGCGTAGTAATTTTTTTTTAAACATCATGTGATTATTTAAACAATTACTTATTATTTATTCTCAAAATTTCGAAAAATGGACCCAGAGATGTCCACTTTTTTCTCAAATTGGTATCCTATGCTACTTTTTGTTGAATAATTATATAATTTTGATACATTTCTTTTAATTTTTAATACATTTCTATTTGTTTAAACAATTTTGATTGGCCTTAGCCATTTTTTTCGATAACTTCAAAAAAATTAAATAAAATACATATAATTATTTTTCTGACTGTATAGTGTACAGAAAGAATATATTAACCATTTTTTAATTGTTTTTTGTTTTTTAATTATATAATTATTCGACAAAAAGTAGCATAGGATACCAATTTGAGAAAAAAGTGGACATCTCTGGGTTAATTTTTAGAAATTTTGAGAATAAACAATAAGTAATTGTTTAAATAATTACATAATGTTTTTAAAAAAAATTACTACTCCAAACAATGACAAACTATTACATTTCAATCAGAAAATACGATTATTTTTTAGATTTGTTGGGAATAAATAATTGTTTAAATAAGTTACATTTGTTTAAACAATTAAAAATTGTTTAAAAAGTCATGGAAAATATTCAAATTGTCCATTAGTAATTATTCGTATGAAAAAGACGACGGAAATTGCTAAAAAGTAACAATAATACGTAAAAATGTAGTTTTTTGATTTTTGGGTCATATTTGGGGCGCTGGGGGGAGGGGAGGGTGAAAAATAAAAGTTATTAGTATGCTTTCATTTCATAGGTGCTCCTCTTCAATCCCTAAAAAGTTTGGTACGTTTCGATCAAACCCTGAAGTGTGAGTTCAATTTTTCGAAAATCCAAAATTTCCCCATGTTAATTAAATGGGATTTTGAAGTGCCCGGTGGCACGTGATAATATTCGAATTTCGAAAAAAACAAAATTAGGGATTTTTTTCTCCGGAAATGGAAACTTTGGGGGGGGGGGGACTTGCCCTGTAGCTCGAAAAGCGTTTTTTGGACCACCCTAGGGAGGATTCAGCAATACCACCAATCATTTTTTATTCCCAGAGACATATATCAGAAAGACGAATTATTTTCTGAATTGACTGAATGGGGGAAAGGATTTATTCCTGCACCTGAGTCACATGACGGACTGGATGTACAATAGGGTGGTCCAAACATGCATTGGAAAATTTTTTCGAATTCTCATACATATCACCCCCAAATTTGTTTGAATCCATAAAAAAATAGATGCTTTAAAAAAAATGATAGAGGTCCTGCAAGCCTCATGAAGTTTTTAACACTTATTTCCCATAAGAAAAAAGACGTTTTTGTAAACTTTAATTCAGAATCGTCAATATTAGTGAATCGAGTTGAAACTCAACATTTTTTGTCAAAATAAGCCTTAGAACAGAAATCGAATATTACTTTTTCAAATATCACCCCCATAAGTATGTTTTATAGGTTCCCAAAAAACCCCATAAGTGAAATATTGGGTTTTGCGCGTTTTTGGCGCTAATTATGATTTTTTAACGGTTTTTTAGATAAAAATTATTCCTGGTACATCAAATACAACTTTCTACTGCTGATTAAAGGTTAACATAAATTGTTTAAACAATTTCTCATTATTTTTAGCAATTTTCTCTTAGAATTGAGTTAAAGAGTCGCGGTTTTTCCGAATTTTTCAACTTATTTTCAACTTTTCAGTTAGAGGGAAGCAATAATCAATTAAGTTTGACATAAATGATTGTTTAAACAATTTATGATTATTTATAATAATATTCTCTTAGAATAATACGAGAGAGTTGCAGTTTTTTTTGTAATTGTACACTTTTGTCCAATTTTCAATCAAAGCGAGGTAATAATTAAATCAAGGTAACAAATACAATTGTTTAAACAATTTATTATTATTATTTTTAATAATATTCTCTTTGAATGAGGCTAAAAAGATGCAGCTTTTTCTGAAATTTTCAGTTTTTCTTTGACTTTTTATTTAAAAACAAATAATAAATTAACATGAACAATAATCATTTTTTAAAAGTATTTCATTTTTTTGGAATAAAATATTTTTACTCTTTTGCTAATGTTTAAAAAATATTATTGGGGTTTACTTGTTGTTGTCGCTAATTATGATTTATTTGCATTTTTGAAAAATTAGACAAACCCAATTGTTTAAACAATTCGTTATTATTTTAAATATTATTCTCTTTGAATAGTGCTAAAAAGTTGCGGTTTTTGCTGAAATATTCTCCTTTTTGTCCACTTTTCACTTAGAGAGAGATAATAATTGATGCAATTGAACAAACCTAATTGTTTAAGCAAATTATTATTGTTTATAACTATCTCCTATAGTAGTGCTAGATAGTTGCGGTTTTTTCTGAAATTTTCATCTTTTGTCCACTTTTCGCTTAGTGTGAGGTAATAATTAATTCAATTTAGTAAGCATAATTGTTTAAACAAATTATTATTATTTATAACAATATTCTCTCAAAATAATGCTAGAAAGTTGCGGTTTTTTCTTAAATGTTTCACTTTTTGTCAACTCTTCACTTAGTGAGGTAGTAAATTAATGCAACATAACAAACATAATTGTTTAAACAATGTAGTATAGTTTATAACCATCTTCTTTTAGATAATTGGTGGAAAGTTGCGTTTTTTTCTTAAATCTTTAACTTTGCTTTGGCTTTTCAGTTATGGGCAAACAATAAATAAACAATAGAGAGAATCATTTTTCAAACAATCTCTTTCTTTTTTGTAAATATATTTTTCTGAAATAAAACAGATATATGAAATATTCTCAAATTCTAAGATAAGAAGATAGCTATAAACCATAATAAGCTCTTTAAACAATTATGTTTGTCAACTTGCATTAATTAATTAATTAATCTTTCTAAGTAAAAAGTTAACAAAAAGTAAGAAATTTCAGAAAAACCGCAAATATCTAGCATTAATATAGGAGAAGATAGTCACAAGCAATAATTATTTGTTTAAACAATTGTTTTTGTTAAATTGTAATAAATATTAACTCCCCTCAGTGAAAAGTTGACAAAAAGTGGAAAATTACCGAAAAACCCGCAACTATCTAGCATTACTATAGGAGAAGATAGTTATAAACAATGATTATTTGTTTAAACAATTATGTTTGTTAAATTTCACTAATTATTACGGCACTTTAAGTGGAAACTTTCTGGAAAAGTAGAAAATTTCAAAAAAGAAGCAACTTTCTGTAATTATACAAAGAGAATATCATTACAAATAATAATAATGATAAATGGTTTAAACAATTAGGTTAGGTAATCGAAAAGTGGACCAAAAGTGGAAAATTTTAGAAAAACTGCAACTTTTTAGCATTATTCTAAGAGAATATTATTATAAATTATCATAAATTGTTCAAACAATTACTTCTGTTAAATTCAATTAATTATTGTCTCGATCTAACTGAAAAGTTGAAATTTTTTGGAAAAAACCGCTATTTTCTAACTCTACTCTAAGTGAAAATTGCTAAAAACAATAATAAATTATATAAAAAATTTATCAAAACGTCTAATTATCAGTAGAAGGTTTATTTATCATTTATTTATTATGTATTAGAAATAATTTATCTTCAAAAAACCGCAAAAAAAAAAAAATTCGCACGAAATACTCGCAAAACCCATATTTTTACTTATGGGTTTTTTTTGGACCCTATAAAACAGACTTATGGGGGTGATATTTAAAAAATAATTATTTATATTGATTTTATAGCTTTTTATGAAGATAAATGTGGAGTTTCAACTCGATTCACCTAATATTGACGATTCTGAATAAAATTTACAAAAACGTATTTTTTGTAACGCACGCACGAAATGTTCGCTTTTCGAGGCATGTATTGCGTGCGGGAAGTGACCAATTCCAAAGCCGTGGTAAAAAGCAGTTATAAAAAGACTTTTTCTAGCTGCTGCACTTGCGCTCTTTGAGCAAAATTACTTTTTCTAGCTGCTGCGCTTGCGCAGTTCCAGCCAGATTACTTTTTCTTGCTGTTGCGCTTGCGCATTTCGATTCAGATTTACTTTCCAGGACTGCCGTAATAATAACCTCAGTTCATTATGATTTGACGCTTGAGAGACTGATTCTGAGTAGATAATAGTGATTGGGCAAACTCGAAGTGATAAGTTAACATAAATGATTGTTAAATTACCATCAATTACCGATAAATTACCGAAAATTTTATAAATTTGTGGATACATGAAATTTCCGGTAATTTAGCAATTTTCCATAAATTTCCGGAAATTTAAAAAAAATTTCCAAAAAGCTTTGGCTACCTGAAATTTCCGGTAATTTTGCAATTTTCCATAAATTACCGGAAATTTAGGAATTTTCCATAAATTTCTGGAAATTTTTGGAATCTTTGCAAAAAGCTTCGGATACCTGAAATTTCCGATGATTTAGCAACTTCTCATAAATTTCCGGAAATTTTGGACATTTTTCCATTTTCAGGAAATTTTTGAAATTTACAAAAATTTTCCAAAAAGCTTTGGCTACCTGAAATTTCCGGTAATTTTGAAATTTTCCATAAATTTCTGGAAATTTTTGGAATCTTTGCAAAAAGCTTTGGATACCTGAAATTTCCGATGACTTAGCAACTTCTAATAAATTTCCGGAAATTTTGGACATTTTTCCATTTTCCGGAAATTTTGGAAATTTAAAAAAATTTTCCAAAAAGCTTTGGCTACCTGAAATTTCCGGTAATTTTGCAATTTTCCATAAATTACCGGAAATTTAGAAATTTTCCATAAATTTCTGGAAATTTTTGGAATCTTTGCAAAAAGCTTCGGATACCTGAAATTTCCGATGATTTAGCAACTTCTCATAAATTTCCGGAAATTTTGGACATTCTTCCATTTTCCGGAAATTTTGGAAATTTAAAAAAATGTTCCAAAAAGCTTTGGCTACCTGAAATTTCCGGTAATTTTGCAATTTTCGATAAATTACCGGAAATTTCGCAATTTTCCATAAATTTCAGGAAATTTTTGGAATCTTTGCAAAAATCTTTTGATACCTGAAATTTCCGATGATTTAGCAACTTCTCACAAATTTCCGGAAATTTTGGAAATTTTTCCATTTTCCGGAAATTTAAAAAAATTTTCCAAAAAGCTTTGGCTACCTGAAATTTCCGGTAATTTTGCAATTTTCCATAAATTACCGGAAATTTAGAAATTTTCCATAAATTTCTGGAAATTTTTGGAATCTTGGCAAAAAGCTTTGGATACCTGGAATTTCCGATGATTTAGCAACTTCTCATAAATTTCCGGAAATTTTGGACATTTTTCCATTTTCCGGAAATTTTGGAAATTTAAAAAAATTTTCCAAAAAGCTTTGGCTACCTGAAATTTCCGGTAATTTTGCAATTATCGATAAATTATCGGAAATTTAGCAATTTTCCATAAATTTCAGGCAATTTTTGGAATCTTTGCAAAAATCTTTGGATACCTAAAATTTCCGATGATTTAGCAACTTCTCACAAATTTCCGGAAATTTTGG
>CAKNYM010052517.1:255552-298826 GCA_932195095.1 Andricus curvator | reverse complement strand
AAACAGCTGAATTTTCAGCAAAATAGATCAACTTTTAACCAAGTAGTTAAGTTTTCAAACCAAAAAGACAAATTTTCAACAGAAAACTTAAATTTCCAACAACAAAAAATTAATTTTCAACGAAATTTGGACTTTCTACCAAAATAGTTAAAATTTTAACAAAATACATGAATTTTCAACCAAATCGTTGAATATTTACACCGAAAATATTAAATTTAAAAAAAAAATTTTTTTAACCAAATTGTTGAATCTTTCACTATTTTCAAACTAAAAAGACAAATTTTCAACAAAAGAGTTAAACCGACAAAAAAGTTCATTTTCAACCAAGTAGTTGAATTTTCTAGCAAAATATTTGAATTTTACACCCCCCCCCCCCCCCCCAAAAAAAAAAAATTTCAAACAAAATAGTAAAATTTTCAACCAAAGAGATAATTTTTCAACTAAAATTATGAATCTTTAACCAAACAGCTGAATCTTTTTTCATACAAAAAATTTTTCAACCATTTTTTTTTTCAAACTAGATCAACTTTCAACCAATTAGTTAAGTTTTCAAGCAGAAAAGGCAAATTTTCAAAAAAATGGCTGAACCCTCTTCAGAAATTTTGTTTACCAAAAGAGATGAATTTCCCAAACAAAATCAACACTTTTCAAAAAAATAGTTGAATTATCAACAAAAATGTTCGTTATTTTTCAAAAAAGTAGTTGAAGTTTCTACCAAAATAGTTAAATTTTCAACCAAAAAAATTGGACCTCTTTAACAAAAGAGATCAATTTTGAAACGAAAAAGTCAAAATTTTGAACCAAGAAAGAACAAAAAAATGTCCACCAAATTATTGAATTTTCAAACCAAAAAGACGAATTTTCTACAAAACAGTTACATTTTGAAACCGAAAATATGAATTTTCAAAAAGAAAGTTACTTTTCAGTAAAATAAAATAGTTGAATTTTTTACAAAATACATGAATTTTCAACCAAAATAGGAATCAAAAACAGTTGTATTCAACAAAAACAGAGAACAAATTTTCAACAAAGCAGTTGAATTTTTAAACAAAGTCAATTAGATTTTTTTACCAAAAAGAGATTTAACCCAAAAATATGCCATTTTTTAACGGAAGAAGTGAATTTTCATGCCAAAAGGACCAATTTTCTACAAAAAAGTTACTTTTCAACCTTTGGACTTTTTACCAAAATAGTTAATTTTTTTAAATTCATGAATTTTCAACCAAATGATTAAACTTTCATACCGAAAATATTAATTTTCAACAGAAAAGTAAATGTTCAACCAAATAATTGAATTATCTACCAGTTTCAAACCAAGAAGACGAATTTTCAACAAAAAAGTTAAATTTCCAACAACAACAAATTATTTTTCAACCAAATTTGGACTTTCTATCAAAGAAGTTAAACTTTTAACAAAATACATGAATTTTCAACCAAATCGTTGAATTTTTTAGCAAAATATTTGAATTTTACACTCCCACTCCCCCCTCTCTCAAAAAAAACGATTTTTAAACAAAATAGTAAAATTTTCAACCAAAGAGATAATTTTCCAACTAAAATTATGAATCTTTAATCAAACAGCTGAATTTTTAGCAAACTAGATCAACTTTCAACTAAGTAGTTAAATTTTCAATCAGAAAAGAGAAATTTTCATTCACATTTTTCAATCAACCAAAAAGACGAATTTTCAACAAAAAAGTTAAATTTCCAACAACAAAAAATTAATTTTCAACCAAAATTGGACTTTCTAACAAAATAGTTAAACTGTTAACAAAATACATAAATTTTCAACCAAATCGTTGATTATTTACACCGAAAATATTAACTTTAAAAAAAAAAGAATTTTTAACCAAATTGATGAATCTTTTACTATTTTCAAACTAAAAAGACAAATTTTCAACAAAAGAGTTGAACCGACAAAAAATTTCATTTTCAACCAAGTAGTTGATTTTTCTAGAAAAATATTTGAATTTTACACCTCCCCCCCCCCCCCCAAAAAAACGATTTTCAAACAAAATAGTAAAATTTTCAACCAAAGAGATAATTTTTCAACTAAAATTATGAATCTTTAACCAAACAGCTGAATCTTTTTTCATAAAAAAAATGTTTCAACAATTTTTTTTTCAAACTAGATCAACTTTCAACCAAGTAGTTAAGTTTTCAAGCAGAAAAGGCAAATTTTCAAAAAAATAGCTGAACCCTCTTCAGAAATTTTTTTACCAAAAGAGATGAATTTCCCAACCAAAATCAACACTTTTCAAAAAAAGTGTTGACTTATCAACAAAAATGTTCATTATTTTTTAAACAACCAGTGTAACTTTTTACCAAAATAGCTGATTTTTCAACCAAAAAAATAGGTACTTTTTAACAAAAGTGATCAAGTTTGAAACGAAAAAGCCAAAATTTTGAACCAAGAAAGAACAAAAAAATGTCCACTAAATTATTGAATTTTCAAACCAAAAAGACGAATTTTCTACAAAACAGTTGCATTTTCAAACCGAAAATATGAATTTTCAACCAAAATAGATGTATTCTCAATTAAAAATATAGATAGTAGTTAATATTATTTAAATCAAAAAAGGTTCTGATTGAAATGAAACACAGTTGAATTCAACAGAAAAAAAACGAATTTTCAACAAAATAGTTGAATTTTGAAACAAAGTAAATTAGATTTTTTTACCAAAAGAGAAAAATTTTGAAACAAAAAAGTCGAATTTCGAAACAAGAAAGAACTAAATTCCACTAAATTGTTGCATTTTCAAATCCAAAATATGAATTCTCAACAAAAAATATAATAGTTGATATTATTTCAACCAAAGAAGATTTTGATTTGATTCAACCAAAAAAAAATCGATTTTTTTTACGAAAAAAGGTAAATTTTGAAAGGAAAAACCAAATTTCGAACCAAAAAAGAAAAAAAATGTCCAATAAATTGTTGAATTTTCAAGTCAAAAAGATGAATTTTCTACAATACATTTTAAAACCAGAAATATGAATTATCAACAAAAAAGTTACATTTCAACAAAATAGTTGAATTTTCTGCAAAAATAAATGAATTCTCAACGAAAAATATAATAGTTGATATTATTTCAACCAAAAAAGACGAATTTTCAAGAAAATATCTGAATCCTCAACCAAAAGAGATTAATTTTCTACCCATAACTGGCCCATAAACCAAAAAACAGAATGTAACTTCAAAGTGACTAAAATTAAAGTTCAAAGATACTGCAAAAATCGTAACTAAGTTACGTTACAAGTTACTTTTTAAAATAGTAACAAATTTACCCTGAAAGTAACAAATAAAATAACTTTTAAGTAACTTAGTTACTTGTAACAAGTTACCACCCAACTCTGATATTTACCTCAAATTCGTAATTTCGGTCGCCCAACCTTTCAAGTTGAAAGCTTTCTAATGCGTAGGCTTTGAATTTGGAACTGATCTACACGAAGCGTGTTTCCAATTTCAAGGAATTTAAATTTAGATTCTTCTAAATTGAAGTCGTTTAAGCTGGAAAGCTTTCTATTTAAAAGCTTATATTTCTCAAATTTTATACCGAATTAACAAAATAGATTGAGTGGCTGTCCTGAAACAAGTAGGGTACTAGTAGAGTAGACCTACAGTGGATAATCATTAATTAAGAGCACAAACAAAAGAAAAATAATTAATTTTAATTTTAATTTATGAACACGTATAGTTTCTTCACTATTAATTTAATTAATTATTTTACATATATTAGTATTTTTAATTAATGATAATCCACTCTAGCTTGCATTATCCATTGTAGGCAGGTTTCCCCTATAAGAAATTACGACTTTAGAGACTTTAGAGTTTTTTTTTATTTGGAAATTTTAACTGGGTGGCCGCAGGTCAGGGAAAACCGGGAAATCAGGGAATTTAAAAAAAAATGGAATTTGAATTTGAAAGAAGGACTTTAAGTCAATTTTTTTCTCAAGCTACTTTTTAGTCACTTTTTTAGAATAAAGTCAATATAGTCACTTTTTTAAATAAAAAGATCACTTCAGTCACTTTTCTTTTAAAAAATTAACTCAGAACCTATTTCTGAATTTTCTTGAATTAATTTGAAATCTTTTTTGAGTATTTTAAAAGATTAGAAGAAATGTTTAATAGACTTTAATAATTTCCAAGGATTTCAAAGGATTTGAATGATTTTATGGTGGTTTTAAAATTTTCGATGAATTTAAAAAAGTTTCAGGTGATTTCAAAATATATCGAAGAATTTAATATTTTTTCAAATTCCAATTTTCAGGAGATTTAAAAAGATTTCAAAGTATTTTAAATATTTTAGGTTATTAAAAAAATCCAAGGAATTATTAATATTGAATGATTTTTTAAATGATTTGAAGAGATTCCAAAGAATTTCAAAGATTTGAAGGTATTTTTAAAACTTCCAAGGAATTTTTAATATTAAATTTTTTTCAACAATTTGAAGGGATTCCAAACGATTTTAAAGATTTAAGGATATTTTCCAAAAATTTCAATTTTTAAGAGTTAGAAAAAGGTTTAGGGGATTTCAAACAATTTCAAAGGATTTTAAATATTTTAGGTTATTTTAAAGTATTCCAAAGAATTGTTTTTCAAACTTTAATAATTTGAAGGGATTCCAAATGATTTAAAAATGTGAAGGTTTTTTTTTAAATTTCAAGGGATTTTGAAGATTTTAGGGTATTTCCGAAAAATTCCAATTTTCAAGAGTTTTAAAAAGGATTTAAAAGCATTTCAAAGATTTTGAAATATTTTATGTTATTTTAAATGTTTCCACGGATTTTTTTATTCTAATAATTTGAAGAGATTCCAAATGATTTTAAAAATGTTAGGGTATTTTTTTAAATTCCAAAAAATTTTGAATGTTTTAGGACATTTTTAAAAAATTAAAATTTTTAAGAGTTTTAACAAGGTTTAGGGGATTTCAAAAAATCGCAAAGGATTTTAAATATTTTAGGTTATTTTAAAGGATTCCAAAGAATTGTTATTCAAACTTCAATAATTTGAATAGATTCTAAATGATTTTAAAAATGTGAGGGTATTTTTAAAATTTTCAAGGGCTTCTGAAGATTTTAGTGTACTTTCAAAAAATTCCAATTTTTAAGAGTTTTAAAAAGGATTTAAAAGCATTTCAAAGATTTTGAAATGTTTTATGTTATTTTAAATGATTCCACGGATTTTTTTAAAATTTTAAGAATTTGAAGGGATTCTAAATGATTTTAAAAATGTTAGGGGTTTTTTTTAAATTCCAAAAGATTTGGAAGATTTTAGGATATTTTAAAAAAATTACAATTTTCAAGAGTTTTAAAAAGGATCTTAAAAGATTTCAAAGAATTTGAAATATTTTAGAAAATTAAAAAAGATTCTAAGAAATTTTTTGTTGATTCCAGTAATTTAATGGTATTTCAAAGGATTTAAAATATTTTTGGGTGTTTTAAAAGCTTACAAGACATTTTCAAGAAGTTTGAAAGGTTTCCAGGGATTTCAAAGGATTTTAAAGGATTTAATATATTTTAGGGAATTTTTAATTGATTTAAATAATCCGAAGGGATTTCAAAGAATTTGAAAACGTTTAGGCTATTTTTAAAAATTCCAATGAATTTTTAAGAGCTTTAAAGAATTTGAATGATTCGAAAAGATTTTAAAGATTTTAGGGTATTTTAAAAAATTTCAAGGAATTTTCAAGAGATTTAAAAAGTGTAAAGGCATTTCAAAAGATTTTAAATGACTTAAAATATTTCAGAGTATTTTAAGAGATGCCAAAAAATCTTTAATTGATTTCAATAATTTAATGGTATTTCAAATGATTCAAATAATTTTAGGGTATTTTCAAAGATTTCCAGGAATTTTCGATTGATTTGAATAACTTGAAGGAATTCAAAGAATTTAAAAGCTTTTAGGCTTTTTTTTAATTTATTTTATTTGAAATATCTTATGTTATGTTTGATAGACTTCATTAATTTGAAGTGATTCCAAGAGGTATTAATATTTTAGGGTATCTTAAAAAATTCCCAGGAATGTTCAGGAGTTTGAAAATTTTCAAGTTAAAAAAAAATTTGAAAAGATTTGAAATATTTTATAGTATTTTAAAAGATTCTAAAGAATTTAAAAGAGATTTCAAAAAGTTCAAGGGATTGCCCAAGATGTCAAAGGGTTTTAAATATTTTAGGGATTAAAAAAAATTCCAAGAAATTTTTAATTGATTTGACTAATTTGAAGATTTTAAAGCTTTTGAAATATTTAAGGGTATTTAAAAAAATTCCAAGCCAATTTCAAGGGATTTCCAAGGATTTTAATTATTTTAAGGGTTTTCAAAGAATTTGTTTATTTGAGGAGATGTTCAAATACTTTTGGAAATTCATTTGAATTCATTGGGAATTTATTCATGAATTCTTAATAATTTATTCTAAACTCTTTTTAATTCTTTTGAATTGTTTTCAATTCAACTGAATTATCACACATTTTTCTTCAATGTTTATAAATTTCATCGCATTCTTATAATTTCCTTTCAATTCCTCTAAATTCATTCCAATTTTAGTGAAATCAACAGAATTTTTTGAATTTTTTTCAATTCCAATTTCGTTGGTTCGTTGCCAAAAAAAATTATTCATTTTTTAATGTTCACTTACAATGTAATAATAGATAAACATTTTGACTATAAAGAAACGAATTTTTGTGAAGTCTCCATTTTTTTATTTAATTCTAAAATCTGTACATTTGGGGCCGTTCAAAAAATACGTAACGCTTTTTTCCGAAAATTTTGAACCCCCTTCCGCCCCTAAAGGCGTTACGTATTTTTTGAACGGCCCCTTTTTAAATATGCAAATACAGTCACTGCTCGGTAGAAGCGCCACGCTGAGAAATCTGTCAACCTTTTTTGACTTTTCGATTTGAGATTCGGAAATTTGTCAATAAGACAATCAAAATCAACCTTCGTTTTTCTTCTCTGATTGGTAGAAGCGATTCAACAACTCAAGGTCATTGTAACATTTGAAATATAACTAATTTATTTTTCAAACTTGAATTAATTTAAAGTCCTATTAATCCAATTCTTTTGAATTATTTTCAATTCAAATGAACATTAGTTACATTATTAATGCACATTAGTCATTTTAAGTCACTTTTTCGGTTTAAATAGGTGACGGTCATTTTTTTTTAAGTAATTTAGGCTGTTTCAACTCTGAGAATAATAAATTAAAAATGTATTTAAAATTTTTAATTGTTTTATTCAGGGTATAAAACATTCTGTAATAAAAATGTTACAAGATCAGAATGTTTTTCTTTAAATATTAATGGCCCAACAGCAGGCAATATTGCAGGAATCCCTAGCGGACCGCGTGAACGGAACGGTGTTATTTTAACTTGAGACATCGAAATATCTCAAAAAATACGCATCCTATGAAAAAAATATTCCTCATAAAAACTTTTTATTTTCGAGGAGGAAAAGCGATTTTGAAAAAATTTACCCCACCCCATCCCCCCAAGAGGCAGGAGTGGGGGTAACTTTGTAATTTCAAATGGGAACCCCAATTTTTTATCACAGATTCAGATTCTCCTTTATGAAATGCGTAAGTTTTATTCGATTTTTTTTTATTTTTCAATCCCCTCCCTGGGAGGAGGGAGGTGGGGGTAAATTATTTCAAAATCGCTTTTTCCCCTCCAAAATAAAAAGTTTTTATTACGGATATTTTTTTCATAGGATGCGTATTTTTTTAGATATTTCGATGTCTCAAGTTGAAAAAAACACCCTGTATGCAATTGCGTGACAGCAAAGTGACCACATAGTGACGGTTGCGTTCACGCGGTCCGCTAGGGCATATTTTCATCCTTTTTCGTATTTATTCACAATTTGATACAGAAATCAACATTCTCTTTATTTCTTTTTTTTTTGAATTACTAATGAATAAATATAAAAAATATATGAATGTTTAAATGATCAAATTAGTTATATGTCAAATTTTGAATAAATGTGGAAAAGGATGGAAATTTGCCCCATCGGGCCCAGTGAACGGAATGGTCACGCAATTGCGTAACCGTTCCGTCCACGCGGTACGCTAGGGACTATAATGTCCTCTCCAAAATAATACTTCTTCGCAATATTGCTGCAATGTTGCAACAATCTAGCGAAAAAATTGAAATGTTGGAAAAGGAAAAGGGAGACGATCTCAATTCCTGATACAGTTTGGGCGACGAGATCTAAAAAATAATACCTTATTTATGCAAGATTGTCGCACAAAATTGTTGCAACATTGCAGCAACTTTGTAGCAACATTGCAAGAATTTGGGAGAGAACATTCGTATGTGTATATTGCAGCAACATTGCTGCAATGTTGCCAATGTTCTCATGCAATATTGCGTGCTGTTGAGGATTCAAGGAAATTTAAAAGTTAGTCCGGGAAAAGTCAGGGAATTTTGAAAATGAAGTTTTGCGACCACCCTGTTTTAAGTAAACAATTAAGGTTTATTGACAGGTGACAGTGAAAATGGGCAGAAAGAAAAATGGTGTGAATAAATGGAAACATACAAGGGTGGATAGGTTGAAAGAAGCAACTGACATGACAATGAGAGACAAGATACAGACAGACAGTCGGACGTAGACAGGAAGGATGTGCGACGAACGCTCGACATTATTCGGGCGTTTGTATCTACATACAAAAATAGCCGCCAAACGCCTCCTTAACTAAACTGGTGTCGGGATTCTGTGAACGGTGACACGAGCTTCAAGTAGGGAAGAGTTTTTTATAAAAAGTCAACAGTCACCATCATCACCAGGGACGCAGTACTTGTCCCTCAAAAAGACCACAAAATTTCAAAACATTTAGAAAAAACCTCACGAAATCGAAATTGGAACTATCTGCAAAAGTAGTGTATTAGGACAAAATTTGAGAAAAAATGAGTCTTTTTTTTATAAGGGAAACCAGTATGAGGTGCAGCTCGTACTGGTAGCAGTACGAACTGAATAATGGAAAAGTGTCATTCCGTATAAGGTGATTAAATTGTTGGCAGGTTAGTCTTGGCCATCAAAGTCATTTTTTTGCTAAATAATAAATAAAAATAATCTTTGTATAAATTGAAAAATGTTTTTTAATAACAGTTTTGGACTATTTTAATACTTTCCCCACTTTTTCATCATCTATCAATATTATGATTTCAACTTTTTTTTCTATACACCTCGTACTGGTTTCCCTTTTTTTTCAACTGACGCTGAAAGATATTTATAACATCTAAGGGCTTTTTACTGATAAAAATACACTAGGAAAAAAATTGATAAGTCTTTTTACAGCTGGCTTAAAAAAATCTTTTTTGCGCTCAAGGATTTCTTATTGGTAAAAATAGACTTAAAAAAATGCAACAGTAATTGTTTTTTGTAAAGTGGAGTAAGAGCCGAACTTTCGAGAATGGCAGCAAGGTCTAATGTCACTATTTATTAAATTTGAAGAAATCTTTAAAAACATAAATTCAAAATGACTTAAGATCTGTAAAAAATGTGCATAAAAACCTTTAAAAAGATATAACTTTGTAATGAATCCTTTACTTAAAATTTGTTTTTAATTCATTTTTGGACACACTTCTTCTTTTAAGGCTCTTTTTGCAACTTTGTTACATAAGTTGATTGTTTTTGAGTTTACGTTTTTAAAGATTCCAGGTCAACTTTTTGAAAAATCCAATGAAAACAAAAATTTTAAGATAAACGAAAAACTTCTATGAAAACACCGTTTTTACAGATGATGAAAAAATGATGAAAACTATAAAGTATGAGAAAAAGATTTTTAAATAAGAATTATATAGTTTTGTTATTTTTTATGAAAAATAAAAAGCTTACAAGAAAAGTGATGAAAATCTACAAAAACTAAACTGAATATTATTTTGCTGTAGCAAATTATAAATTTCTACAAAGACTAATAAATAATGACACCTTTGTATGAAATTTTACGAAAATATATTTCTGGAAAAACTGGAAGCTTTTCGTATTTTGTTTTTAGAAAATTACAACTTTCTATGCAAAGTTATGAATGGCTACAATTTTCAAACGAAAATAGGAAAATCTACAACCTCATAATAAAGGTTTAGTTTTTCATTATTTTAAATAGTTAAAAAAAATTTAATTATTAGCAAAAATAATGAATGTTTACGATTTGCGAAAGCTAGATGTAGTTTTTTATAGTTTTTCTTCTGAAATTACAGATTTATACACAAAATTATGAAGTACTACAATTTTCTACTCACAAAAAATAGAAAAATCTAAAATCCCATAATAAAGGTTTATTTTTTTATTACTTTCAATAGGTTTTTATGAAAAATTTTGAATTTTTATTAAAAATAATGAAAATTTAAGATTTGCAGCAGCTAGGTGTGGTTTTTAAAAAATACGTTATCTTAAAAATTACAAATTTCTATACATAATTATGAATAAATACAATTCTCTATGAACAAACAGGAAAATTTACGACTACAAAATGAATGTTTAGTTTTTCATAATTTTTAATAGGTTTTTGTAGAAAATTAAGAATTTCTACAGAAAATAATGGAAATTTGTAATTTTCAAAAGCCATACACATAGTTTAAACAAATACTTCTACTGAATTTCTTATAAAATTACAAATTTCTTAACACAATTATGAATAAATACTATTTTCTAAGAAAAAGTAGACAAATGAAGGTTTAGTTTTAATATTTGCAAAATTTTAGACGATAAAAATTTAAAAACAGATCATTCCAAATCCAAAATGCAATAAAAATTTGTAGAAATTTTCGTAAAAATTCAGACATTTTCGTAAAAATTCTTAGAATTTTTCAAAGCAATTCATAAAAGTTTTCGTACAATTTTATAGAAATTATTTCCGCCAGGGAATCTGAAGGCCTTTTCAATAATTATTGAATTCTAAACAATTCTCGCTGATATTTTTTTTTTTTAATTCTGGAATTAGATAACTATATTTTTTTATTAGTAAAAAAAAATCAATTTGTATTAATTCGAAAATTAAAAATTCCCCATGTAGTAGATTTACGATTTCCCATACATATCTAATTCTTTTCTAATGCATTTTCGAAAGAATTCTTTCACCATTCCTGTAGATTAAATTTTTTTGAATCAAAATTAAGTTCTTGGCAAGTCGAAAAAAGGGAGGTTGCAGGTTTAAAAAATAATTATTTTTGTATGTTTCAAAATTATTTTTTGTAGTGTACTTTTATTAGTAAAAACCCCTCATTATAAATATCTTTGAGAGTCTTATCAACGAAGATAATTTTAAAAGCCCCAGTTTTTCTTAAATTTACTGTGTTTACATTGATTATTTTACCGAAATTATCAAATTTGTTTCTTATGTGTACCAGTAGAAAAGCCTCACAACCCTGAAAAAATTATTTCGTCATTCCTCTGGATTTTAAAATTGTTTTTTGAAAACAGGGTTAAACATAACTTATCGCCAAAAATATTTTGTAAAAATTACAAACACGAAAGTATCTAATCTATGAAAATAAGTATTTTCAAAGCACATTTCGCTAATGCGCAAGTTGTAGGTGTTGATCCAATTTCGATTTCCATAATTTTGTTTTTTCGACCCACCCTAATTAAAATCGAAAAATAAGACATTATAGTGGCAGAACAATTTTTTTCGTCGAATATTATTGTCCACAGATTTGCTTTCTAGGTACTATAAAATAGAAGCTTTTTTTTAAGCAACAAAAAATGTTGCTCTGCCACATCATTTGGCACGAAAGTCTGAGGGGATCAGAAAATAATAATACTTCTACCCCAACTTTTTCACTTTAGCTTTTCTCTGGAGTTCCTCCATTTTTTGACACTTGAATTTAGGCTACTTTTATATGAAAAGAAATTTTTGATATATTAATCCATAGTAAGTAAGGCTGATCAAAAAGTTATACGACCCTGTTGTCCCTCCCCTGAACAAGAAGCACATAGCATGACTAACGAGTCGGGCTAAGTGCCACCGAAGAATTCGACCAGAGCGAAGGGTCCACCAGGATCATGAAAGAATGAGCAGAATATTTCGTGTCTGAAAGTACATTAAAAAAAAAAACTTAAAACAGTCAAATCGTGCACCGAAATCACACAAGAAGGCTTGAAAAGAATTATGTTTAAAAAAAAAACAGTTTTTTAAAAACAATTACTCAAGAAAGTCAATTTGTGTAAAATAATTGCACAAAAGGTTTTAAAATTAGAGACATATTTTTTCTAAATAATATTGTAAACGGCTCATTAGAGATAGTTTTATGACAAATGAAAAAAGAGGGAGAAAAAAAAGAGACAAGCAAACCACATGCTCAACATGAGGCCATTTAGGCCTCCTCATCAGGGAACTTTTAATAGGAACCTAATGGGGAATATGTGTATGTTATGCTAATATTAAAAATGTAGATATAAATTTGAAGTCACTTAATAAGGACCTATTCACATTTTTTTATCTTTAATATTTCTGAGAAACTTTTGTACATATTTTTCAGTTGTTTAAAATCAATCTTTAGAATTTGTTTAACTGTCAATCAGTTTGACATATCTGATGAAAGCAAAATCAAGGAAGCTTCAATTTTATTATAGAATGAAATTGAAGCTTCCTTGATTTTTTTTTCATCAGATATTTCAAACTGATTGACAGTTAAACAAATTCTAAAGATTGATTTTAAACAATTGTAAAATATGTACAAAAGTTTCTCAGAAATATTAAAGATAAACAAATATTAATAGTTACTTAATAAGTAACTTCAAATGCATATATATTTTTTAATTAATATGAGTAAGGTGGTTTGGTTGTCTCTTTTTTTTCTCCCTCTTAATTCATTTGTTTTTAAAGAACGATTTTTTAAAGAACATCCCTGGTGGAAAAAATTTTTACAAGAAAGTACAACAATTCTACAACTGTAAATTTTTGTTAAAACCTGTACTTTTTTGTAAAAAAACGTACAAAATGTAAAAAAAAATACAGCTAAATACAAATGGCTATTTTTCATTTTATTTTCTTGTAGAAAAGTAAAAAAATTAACAATAAAGTATAAGTTTCTACAATTCAAAAATGTGCATAACTTTTTATTAATATTTTTTTTTTTACTTTGTTGTAAAAATCTGCAAGATGTAACAGAAAACTACAGGATTTCAAATTTTTTTAATTTGGGTGTTTGACTTCATAAAACACGTTTAATTTTACGTAAATTATTGTAGAAAATTACATATCTTTACAAAAAAATACAAGATTTCACGAAAGTTGAAATATTGGTCTCTTTACGGTCAATTTTTGAAGGATATATAATATATAAGTTTCTGCAAAAAAAACTACAATTTAAAAAAAAAATATTACACTTTTACAAAGAACTTTTGCTATTATGATAAATCACATTGAACTGTAGTTCGATTATTGAAAATTGAACAATAATTGATTTTACAGGAAGATTCTGAATTTGTTCAAAATTAAGCAAGTTACAGATTTTAACGTTAAAAGTAGAAAATGGTCAATTTGAAAGCCTCAGTAGTTAAACAAATGTGAACGTTCGATTGAAACCTTATAAACTATTCTTAATTTTTAAATAATTTTCAAATAATTTCAAATTAATAAATTCATGAAAATATAAAACTCTCTTATTCAATTCCAAATCCTATTCAAATATTGTTTCAATCTAAAATATTCCTTTTTTAACCAATTTTATTTGAAATTTTGTAATTAAAGAAGACATTTTTTTGAAAATTTAGCAATATTTGACTTTTCATTTAAAATGAGCAATTATAATTCAAATATTAAAAAATAAACGATTTCAAACTGAATTATTTGAAATAGAAAGCCTTAAATTGTTAATATTTCGCAGTGTTAAATTTCAACTTTGAATTTTACAATATTTTAATTGTTCCATTTAACAAATTTTTAATATGTAAGTGAAATTATTGAATTTTGATGTATTAAGAACAATTGAACAATTATCAATTTAGACAAAATTTCAGTTAGTTTAAGAGATATTTACAAGTTTTAAGAAGATCAAAACTTAATTTATAACTGGAAAAGATTTCTAAAATTAAAAAACTAAATTTAGATTTTTTAAGATTTCGAAATCAAATTTTGAAGCCTCTTAAGGATCTTTAAATGTTTTAAGAAAATAAAAAAAAATTCTCAAGTTTGCTAGGAAAATTTAAAATGATTTTTTATTAAAAGAAATTAATTTTAAGAGAATATTTAAAAAGATTTTAAAGCATTTTGAATAATAAATGACAATTGAACAATTATTAATTTGGTAAATAATCGAGTAAGTTTAAAATATATTTAGAAGTTAAGAAAAGATTTTAAAACATTTAAAAAACAATCCAGATTTTTGAAGATTTCGAACAAAAAATTTTGAAGCTTTTTAAGGATCTTTAAAGGTTTTAAGAAAATAAAAAAAAATTCTCAAGTTTGCTAGGAAAATTTAAAATGATTTTTTATTCTAAAAAATTAATTTTAAGAGAAGATTTAGAAAGTTTAAAAAACTGTTTATTAATAAATGACAATTGAACAATTATGAATTTGGAAAATAATCGAGTAAGTTCAAAATATATTTAGAATTGTGAAAAGATTTTAAACCATTTAAAAAACAATGCAGATTTTTGAAGATTTCGAACAAAAAATTTATAAGTATTTTAAGCATTTTGAAAAGTTTCAAATAAATAAAAAAAATTCTCAAGTTTGCTAGGAAAATTTAAAATGATTTTTTATTCTAAATAATTAATTTTAAGAGAAGATTTAAAACGTTTAAAAAAATGTTTATTAATAAATGACAATTGAACAATTATTAATTTGGAAAATAATCGAGTAAGTTCAAAATATATTTAGAAGTTTTGAAAAGATTTTAAACGATTTAAAAAACAATGCAGATTTTTGAAGATTTCGAACAAAAAATGTATAAGTATTTTAAGCATTTTGAAAGGTTTCAAATAAATAAAAAACTTGTATCAAAATTCCTAGAAAAACTAACAATATATATTTTTTCTTGAAAAATTAATTTTAAATGAATATTTAATAAGATTTCAAAAATTTTCAAAAAAGGATCTGGATGATTTCAGGGTAGTTTTTTTACTTTTGCAGGATTTTAAAAAAATTGTAGGAAAAATTGGAGTTTCAAGATAATAAAATTATTACTAGATTTCTGGAAAATTATTTAATGATTTTTTCAAACGAATTTTTAAGAGAATATTTGAAAAGATTTCAAAACAAATTTTAATGTATAAATTAATGTTTCTAGCTTAAAATTGCTTAAAATGATATAATTTTGGAAATTTATAAATTTTTTGATTCATTCTTCAATTCATAGCATTGAAAATGATAGCGTGGATTTCTGTTTTTTTTTTAGATCTTTTAATTGTACAATGTATAAAGGTTAAAATCTTGCAGTTCAACGGCTTTTAATTCAAAAATTTTCAATGAAAAATTGGTGAAAGCTTTCATTTTATACGCGTAAATTATTGAGCGTTTGAATTGACATTTTTTGAAGCTTTAATTTTTAAAGTTTAAAATTCAAAAGTATTTCACTTTGAGTGTTTTAATTTACGATTCAGTTCTTATAACTTTAAGTGAAACAATTTTTATTTTCATGAGTTCGAATCTTTTAATTTTAATTAATTTTTCAATTTTTATATGCAGTCAAAAAGTTGTTCTTTTTTGACCTAGGATGACAAATATTGAGAACGTTGCAATGACATAATTTTAAATGACCGTATATGGTGTCCAATCGATTGCTATATACAGGGATCACAGCGCAAAAGGAGCTCAAAAAAGGGGAAATAAGGTGATTTTCTCACGAAAAAGGGGAAAATAGGGGAAAGATTAAACATTTATTTTTGTATGTCAAAAATAACAATCATTTTATAAGAAATGTTATATTTTTAAATATTTTTAAATAATGTTTCAATCATTTCTGCCATTAAAGAATTTATTTTTAAAAATTGGATATATTTAGGTCCTTGGAAATCCATTCACAGTGATATAAAAAAGTCCGAAAAAAATGAGTTAAATAAACAATTTTGATATGTTTAACATCGTTATCATAAATATTTCTTTTCAAGATTTGTCATTTCTTCCTTGCTATAATTAATACTTTCAATGTAAATTTAAAACTACACTCTTCAGTAGAGCGAAGTAAAAATGCTGAAATTAATCGAATCGTTTGAGCTGAGGGATAACAATTTGTGGTCCGACATCCAAAACAAGTAAAGAAAAAAATTTTGAACTCGGTTAATATCTTCTCTTCTCTTTTTTAAATTTACAATTAAAAATTTTTTTAATTAAAAAAAAAATTTGCCTTATTTAAATTTTTTTGAAAATGTACAAAAACATGTTTTTTGGATTGATTCGAACTTGAAATTTCTTCAGCTCGAACCAAAGAAACATGTTATCATTTTTTTAAATTGGAAACATTTCTTTTCGTGCTACTTATAAAGTTCTAAAATCGCAAAAAAATGTGAAATCCCAAAAATCCTAAATCACGACAAAAGTTTTTTTTTTTTCGAAAAAACAAAATGATACAATGTTTCTTTGGTTCAAGTTGAATGAATTTCAGGTTCGACATGTTCAACTTTTTTTAAATGTGTGCATATGACTCAATCCAAAAGAACATGTTTTTGCAAATTTTCAAAAAAATTGTTACTGCGTAAGAAAATTTATTTTTAAATTTTGCAATTTCTACCTTTCTGTTCTTTTTTCACTTAGTGAGGTAATAATTAATTAAAGTTAACAAAAAAGTTGTTTAAACAATTTAATATTGTTTATAACTATCTTTTCTTAGATAAGTGCTAGAAAGTAGCGGTTTTTTCTAAAATCTTTCACTTTGCTTCACCTGTTTAATTACTCACAATTAATAAATAAACATTAGAGATTTGCAATGTCAAGTTTTTCTTTTACGCTTTGCAATAAACTTCTTGTTGTAATAAAAAAAAAACGTTTACAAGTCATTTAAAGACCTAGTCCTTCCACCTATTCCTAATTATTCTATTCTTTGTTTTTGCCTCTAGTGTAAAAAAGCTTTTTTTCTTTAAATTAATTTTTTTTAAGCATTGGGAAAAGAGCAAAAATAATTCACTTAAAACAACAATACCATTCGAAAAATCATTTTTGTTGTGGTTGACTTATTATTTGTTCATAAATAAAAACGCGATGCAAAGTTGAAGATTTTAGAAAAAACCGCCACTTTCTAGCACTTTTCTAAGAAAAGATAGTTATAAACAATATTAAATTGTTTAAACAACTTTTTTGTTAATTTCAATTAATTACTACCTCACTAAGTGAAAAAAAGGACAGAAAGGTAAAAATTGCCGAAAAACCGCAACTATCAGGCACTGATATAGATGAAGATATTCATAAACGATAATAATTTGTTTAAACAATTATTTTTGCTAAATCTAATTAATTATTAAGTCACGCCTAATGAAAAATAGACAAACAGTTGAAAATTTCAGAAAAAACCGCAACATTCTACCAATTAGGCAAAGAGAATATTATTAACAATGATAATAAATTATTTAAACAATTATTTTGTTAACTTGAATTTATTATTACTTCACTCCAATTGCAAATTGGACAAAAAGCCAGAAATTTCAGAAAAAAACCGCATCTTTCTAGCATTATTCAAATATAATATTATTAATAGTAATATGATATTGTTTAAACAATTAAGTTTCTTGACTCTAGTTAATTATTTAACTTATCTTAATTGAAAATTTGACTAGAAGTGAATTTTTTTTTAACTGCAATTTTGTAGCATTTTTTAAGATAATATTATTAGAAATTATAATAAATTGTTTAAATAATCACTCCTGTTAACATTGATGAACTATCACTTTCCTCTAATTGAAAATTGGACGAGTGGGAAATTTTTGAAAAAAAACGCGTCTTTCTAACTGCATTCTATGAGAAAATTGTTAAACACAATAATAAATTGTTTAAACAATTTATGTGAACATTTAATTATCAGTATAAAGTGGCCTTTTATGTGCCAGAAACAATGTTCATTGAAAAAACCGCAAAAAGTCATAATTAACGCGAAAAACTCGCAAAACCCATTTTTTCACTTATGGGGTTTCTTTGGGACCCTATAAAACAGACTTATGGTGTTGATATTTAAAAAGTGATATTTTATTCGTATTCTACGGCTAATTGTGAAGAGAAATCTTGAGCTTCAACTCGATTAAGATAATATTGAGGATTTTGAATAAGATTTACATAAACTTCTTTTGTTCTTATGGGAAATACGTGTTAAACTTCATGGGGCTTGCGGCACTCTAAATATAATTTTTTTTCTAAAAAAAAAATGGATTCATTTTTGTGTAGATTCGAAAAAATTTCTGGCGTGTCCCCATAAAAATTAAAAAAAAAAAATCTTCCAATACATTTTTGGACCACCCTACAGTGTGCACCCTGTATGTATTTGAAAAAAGCTTCACACGTAACGTTTTTTGCTGTTTAATAATGATTATTCATTATTGTCTTTAAATATTCTACCATCCCTTTAAAGTCTAAACATAGAATCTTTTTTGTAACAGCGATCATGTACACCTCTTAATTTAAAATTATCTCATTGCAATATTCTCAATATTTGTCATCCTAGGTCGAAAAAGTACAACTTTTTTGCTGCAAGACATGTAAATTCCTGTAGATTCTTGTAGTTGTATTTTTTTGTAAATTCTCGTAGAAAATTAAAACTGCAATAAAATACAACAATGTACAGAAAAAAATGCAACGTTCGTCTCAATAGTAGAAAAAAGTTGTACTTTCCTGTAATTTTGGTTGTAATTTATTATATTTATTTGTAGATTCCTGTAAGAAGGCTTCCTGTAAAAAGGATTCCTGTAAAAAGGCCTCCTGTAAAAAGGCTTCCTGTGAAAAGGCTTCCTGTAAGAAGGGACAATTTAACTTTTTTAAGTTTATGTTTTTTTAATGTACTTTCAAATATTTAATCAACAGTTACATTAAGTCATATACCCTGTTGTCATTCTCTAGCGTTCGGTTCTTTTGACTGTTCTCAAAAGTTGGACTCTTGGTCAACCATAAAAAATTTCTTGTCTGTTTAAAAGTTCAATATTTCTCTCGCAGTTGGAAAACTGAAAACTGAACCGAAGCAGAGTGCTTTGCAAACGCACTCGCTGAAACAAGAGTTACTCGACTTATTTACAAAATAACGCACCAGTTTCGTTTTATGAATTTATGTGCATGTACGTGTGCATGTGGTGCATGAAGTCGCTCTCAACGAAAATCTGCATACGAATGGAGAAAGGGAGGAGTGTCATCAACGTTCTAGTTATTGAGTTTTGTCATTTCCGTACTAGATAGTTTTGTCCTCTCCCCATGTATGAATATGATTAAACAGTCAATAACGAGAATTTCAATACATAAAGTCATCTACGGACCTTTACAATTTCCAGTCGATCCAATTTTCCAAATTTCAATTTCTTTTTTTGCAACAAGTGTTAAAAAGAATTTCGAGACAGAGTTCTTTTCTTTGAAAGTCAATTTGAGATTTACAAAAACACGTTCGTTCTGCATCAGTATATTTTTCTCTCGTTTCATATCCAAAACGTAACAGCGCCTCAAAACGTAACATCGTAAATCAATAAATAAATATATGTATATAATATATTTTTAGTATTATCTTTAACCTTATGTAAGAATGTTATTATCATTATATTATTTATAAATGCGCGTGTATAATATAAGTCAGTGTGCCGATTTTTAATAGAATCTCATTCATTATTGCTTCGATTTACATGTGTGGTATCTTGCAAGCTTCCGTACTATGAGCGATTCTCCATCTTATGATCATAATTAGAATAAATAATTACAAGAACAATAATTAGAATAAATACAGAACGAAAATAAATTAATTACAGGCTCCCAAAGTACGAATACATTAAAAAAAAAAAATGTTTTCTTTTGTAAATTCAAACGGTTTAGTGAGTTTTCGCAAATTACATGGGGGAGCGAGAGTGACCTTTATATAGAGAATATCCCATATGTACATATTGTAATTCTATACAGATGCTCTCACTCGTTCGCTCTTTCGTTTCATTCACACTTGCAGGCTTCACAGCACAAAATATTCTCAAAATAGGGGAAAAGGGGAATTTTTTCACAAAAATAGGGGAAGAAAAACTAATTTTTTAAGTACTTTAAGTGTCATTAAGTGTATTTAACTCTATTTTTTCAGATTTTTTAACAAATATTTAGAGGTCGCTAAAATTGTTTCATAACAAGCAACTTTTATGAGTTATTAATATTTTTTACAATTTTTAATTTTTAAATTTTGTCTAAAAACTAAAGGTTCTTCTCTATAAAGATGTGAAATTTCTACCAAACTTTTGGTGTAAGAAACACAAATTTTGAATGAGTTTTCAACATCCATAAAGCATCAATTTATTGATAAATTTTAGTTTTAAGTGTCAAAGTTAGCCCTAATTTTTTTTTAATGTGAAACTTATAGGACATATTTATCTCTTAATTACCAATATTTTTTTTAACAATAACATCGCCCAAATCTGTAAAATATTAAGGGATTAAATTTAACAAATTGAATTTTTTTTAATAATAAAAATAACTGAATCAATTAATTCATTACATTGAAGTTTTTGTATTGTAAAACGATTACGATAACGATTAACATCGAGTATTGTAGCTTTTTTAATTTATTTATATCCATTATTCAATACCAAAAATTTAATTCCTATTTTCTTGATCAGAGCGATTTCATTGATTTAAAAACAATTTTAATTTAAAAAGTCTTTAATATACTAAATTATTGATGTTAATCATAGCCTATGGCACATGAAATTATTGTTAATTAAGTGACAAATACTTTCAATGAGTTTAATTAAAAAAATAACAAAATTTAGAACTAATTTAGACCCTTAAAATTAAAGTGTATTATAAAATTGATTTTTTTTTATACTAGAAATTTGGAAAAAATATGTTAAAAAGTAATGCCTTTAATTTAATAAACATGTTGCAATTTAAGAAATTAAATCCAGAATAAATCAAAATTTAAATTCTTCTTTAACGTCCAACATTCAAATTTGACTACGATATTCTTTGAAATTAAAAAAAATACAAGAATTCGACGATCAAATTTAGACAATCAAAAAAAAAAACAGAATGAAAAAGAAGGCCACTTCAAAATCTCCTTTATTTTTTTCTCTCGTCAAAGAAGATTTACAACTGAACAGTTTTCTGTTTTTTATGTTAGTTTTCTTCATCGGAAATTACTGGTATTGTTAATAAAAAATTATTATATTTTAAAGAATATTTGCGATTTTTCAACAAATTTAGGTTATGTTGGTGTGTTTCACCTGAAATTAGCATTTCAAAATAAAACTCATTAAATTTAAATCCAATTATTTATAGTGTTTTTTTGTTGGAAATTGAAAATTTTATTATTAAAAATCATTGGATTATAAAGACAAACCATAATTTTTGAACAATTTTAGGTCACGTTGTTGTTTTACATCGAAAATTGGTATTTAAAAAAAAATCATAATTTGAACAAGATTTAGAATTTTATAACAATTTTGCATTATGTTAGTATTTTTCTTCGGAAATTGGTATTTTTACTATAAAATTATTAGATTTCAAAGAGTATTTACAATTTTTGAACAATTTTAGGTTATGTTGGTGTTTTCACAAGAAATCAGTTAATTAAAACAAAAACCATCAGGTTTAAAAGAAGATTTACAATCTTGAACCATTTTTTGTTCAGATTCAATTATTAAAAATTTTTTTTTACCGTAAATTGGTATAAATTTCAAAGAAGATTTACAATTTTTTAAACAATTTTAGGTTATGTTAACATTTTTCACCGAAAATCGATTATTTCCAACGAAAAATATTAGGTTTTTATGTTATGTTAGTGTTTTTCGTCTAAAATTGCTATTGTTAATAAAAAATAGAATGCGAAGAATATTAAAAATATTTCAACAATAATAGAGTACGTTAGTATTTTTTACCGAAAATCGGTTGGTTTAAACAAAAATCATTTCTCTTCAAAAATTAATATACAAATCTAATCTACGAAATTTGTGGAAATTAAAAAAAAATCCAACGATCAAATTTTGGCAACTAACTCTTCAATGTCTCAGTTCAAATAAAAAAATATAATAAAATAAAAAAGAGGAATGGAAAGAAGGCACCCCCAAAATCCTCTTCCTTCTTTTTTCTCTGTTGTTATTTATTTATTTTTTTTAATTGTCAAAAAAAATTTCCAAAAATCTACCAACATTTCGATTTTATTTAAAATAGGGACATTTAGGAGTGTTTTTTCCCAATTTTAGCGACCTCTTAATACTTTTTTAACTCTGAAAAAATAGAGAATAACTTTCTAACTTTCTTCAAAGTATTTTTTTTAAGTTAGCGTTCAGAAACCCTAGCGGACCACTGGGCCCGCTAGGGCATTTTATCTACCTTTTTCACATTTATTCTCAATTTTACATAGAATTCGATACTCCTTTCATCTTTTTAAACATGAATATCTATTTACTTGTATTTATCCATAAGTTAAAAAATTAAAAGCTGTGCGCGGCAACGCAGCGCGCAATATTGCATACTACGTTGCCGCACGCAGCTTTTAATGTTTTATTAAAAAAAAAAAAAGATGAAAAGATAAAAGGATTGTTGAATTACTTATGAAATTGTTAATAAATGTGAAAAAGGATGAAAATATGTGGTCAAGTTACAATTACGCAATTGCGTATCACGCAATTCCGTTCACGCGCTCCGCTAGGGCATATTTTCATCCTTTCTTTAAATTTATTCTCAATTTCACATAAAATTCGACGCTGCTTTTATCTTTTTGCACTTTTATATTTTTTTTATTTGTCTTTACTCATGTGTTAAAAAATTAAAAGCTGCGTGCGGCCACCCAACGCGGAATATTGAACGCTGGGTTGCCGCACACAGCTTTTAATTCTTAATTTAAAAAAAGGTGAAATCCTAAAAGGAGTGTTGAATTATATATTTGATATTGTGAATAAATGTGAAAAAAAGAAAGTATGCCCTAGCGGAACAATTCAACGGTCCGCTAGGGAAGTGTGTATAGAAAATAGGGATAATTTCTCGAAAAAGGGGTAATTTTTGGAAAAAAGGGAATAAAGGAATGACTGTGAAGTCTGCACTTGGTTCTATTTTCTATTTTACTCCTTCGCGGTGTTTGGAGCACCTTTCATTTCGTTTATTATCTCCCTTAATTTTTTTTTCTCCCTCAAACACCACTACCTGTGTAGTCACCGATCTTTAAACACCAGTAGCCGGTAGCATCCGAACACTGACTCCAGGCGGATTAAACAGGCTAGATCGCGGCTAACGAGATGCTGCTTTGACTTGATTTATCGCTACGTAGAATGTAGAACGAACGTTCGCCCTGAAACCGTACTGCTCCGGGCGGCGCAATTTCGCGGAAGACATTTCATTTGTATCTCTCTTCAACCAGACTTCCTGCCTGCCTGCCTTCGTATTCGATCCGATAAAAAATAACGATTATTCATAAAGGCGTCACTTCACTGCGGTTTAAGAGAATACCCCCGTGGCGAGACAAATCACTTGCTCCTTGATCAAGAAACTAAAAAAAACTTGGGTTGAGTCGAAAGGAAGGTATTCCGAGAAGTAATCAAAGATTCGAAAATAGGAGATTTTTAATACAATAGTTATATTTACAGAAAATTATATAATACAATTAAAATTACAAGGTATCGAACCCTAGCGGATCGGGTTACCGTTCGTTCGCCCTGTCCGCTAGGGAGTCCGATGGGTGATTTTTAAGTCCCAGTTTTCTCCCGGTCAATTTAAAAGTGTTAAAAAGATCTGCATGATTTCAAATGATTTTTAATGATTGCTGAAAATATAAAAAGATTTGAAAGATTTCAGGTTTGGAAAAGGGAATTTTGTAAAAGAATTATAATTTTGAATTTAAACAGGATATTTTTAAATTCTCTTCTTCTAAATCAGAACTAATATTATTTCTGAAAATTCTCATTCTACATAGAATAATTTTTAATAAATATATATTTACAGAAAATAGTATATATATAGTAATAGTAATAGTAAAATAATAACGTAATTACAATTATAATTACAGGGTGTCTATCCAATGGGTGATTTTAAATTCCCGGTTTTCTCCCGGTCAATTAAAAAGAGTTCAACAAATGTAAATGATTTCAAAAGATCTTTAAAAATATTTCAAGAGATTTTTAAACATTGAAATTTTGTTAAAGATTTCAGATTTAGAAAAGGGAATTTTGTAAAAGAATTATAATTCTGACTTTAAACACGGATTTTTTAATTCCCTTCTTCTAAATCAAAATGAAAGTTTTTTTTCCCAAATTCGCGTTTCATGTCAAAAATATATAGTATATATATATATATATATATAGTAACTCCTTTTTTATAAAATTTCTAAGAGGGAACTTTTAAAATCCGACGAATATTAATTTGCAAATAGAAAAGAATTTTTAAATTGAAACGAATTCTAATTTGGAACAAGGAACTTTCCAAATTGATACAGGGATTGTTTTTTTTAATTCTTTTTTTATAAATCAGAATAGCAATTATTTTCCATAATTTCCTTGCGGATACTGTCTGTCCCAAAGTCAAATTTATAATTATTTACTAAAATTTTCTGACCCAAAGTAAAAATTATAATTCTTCCCGGAAAATCCCTGCCCCAATTCAGAATTATAATTCTTTTAAAAAACTTCTTTTAGTAATCCTTTAGTAAGAATATTGTAATTCTTTAAAAAATCCCTATTTCAAGCAAAAAGTATGAGGTTTCAAATTCTGGCTAATTTTTATTAAAAAAAAAAGAATTGTTTAATTTAAACAAATTCTGATTTTAAACAAGGAATTTAAAAAATCTGATGAATTCTTACTTGGAACAGGAAGTGTTTTTGTAAATTCCCTTTTTATAAATCAGAATAAAATTTTTTTTCAAAATTTCCTGATCCATGTCGAAAATTACCTGTTCCAAAACAAAATCCAAACTAAAGTCAAAATTATAATTCTTTGCGGGATTTTTTTTATACTTAATTTATTTATTCCCCGTCCAAACTCAGAATTAAAACTCGGTTAGAAAATTCCCTTTAGTGAGTCACAAGTAAATTAATTTCCCAAATTCCCTATTCCAAGTCAGAATTATATTTACTTACAACAATTTCTCTTGTAATTCAGAAATATAGTAAATCCTTCTTTCCAAAATTTTGAAGAGGAAAATTTCAAATTTTCTTTCTGTCCTAAAGCGAAAATTATAATTCTTTACGGGAATTTTCTATCCCAAACTCAAAATTATAATTATTTACTAAAAATTTCTGTTTCAAAATAAAAATTATAATTCTTCACAGAAATTCCTTATCCCCATTTCAAATTTATATTTCTTTACTGAAATTCTATGTCGCAACTTAGAATTATAATTTTTTTCACAAATTCCCGGTTCCAATTCCGAATTAGAGTAATACAATATACGAGACCACCTTTAATTTGCATATTATAGTACATACGAAAAAAATTCTCGGTCATTTCCCCGTCAAATAGACACCCTAAATAACAATAATTAATAATGAATAATTTACAATAATTTAATACGTTTAACGAAAAATTAATATTCTCGAACAGAAATTCCGTAAATTCCAAGAAAGCCTTGAAGTACTGAAATCTTTGAATTCTTTTCTTCAAAAATTTCATTTCGGAAGTTATTTTCGAGTCTATTCAAAAAAATTTTAAATAAAGAGTAAGTGATTTTTACAAGATCCAGGGGTACTAAATTTAGTCGAAATTATTTGACACACATGGTTGGTAAATTAAAATTCTGACAGTAGGATATTTCTCAAGTAGGCGCAAAGTTAAAACTCGGTCGATTTCATAAAAGTTAAATAAATGGATATTTGTATAATTTGTAAAAAGTCGAATAAATTTCAACCTTGCGTGAAATCAAGTAATGTCCTACTGTGATCGTTTCACAAAATTGCGCTCGAGTGAATAGTGCAGCGAAGGAGTGAGTGTAAACATTCAAACGAAAAAGCATCACCAAACAACCAATGCATCTGTTTTCGAAGCTTAACAATTTGTAGTCCTTAGAAAAAAAAGTCTTTTAGACCCGACTGTGGTCGACGAATTCTATTATACATCTCAATTACAGTAGGCTCTCACAAAGCGCCTTTTATCACCAAGTGCCTTTTCTCACCAAGTGCCTCTCCCTTTCATTGCCTGTAAATTTGGTGTGAGATGCGCGTGCGCGAGACGATATTCGAATAATCCGCCAATGCGTCTCCGAGATATTTCCCGCTACGACTTAGGGGCGTGGCGCCGGGCGCTTTGTGAGAGTCTACTCTATTCTTTTCCATGAGAGAATCCTGGCAGTGAGTTGACTGACTGAAACAGCCTTACACTCACCCCTTTCAAAATTCCTCACACCTCCTGGCCCCTTATAATCGAGTTCTCACAAACCATAGACACAAAAAGTCTCTTTCAGAGAATCAAAGAGGCTAACTCGAACAATCTGAAGGTAAACCCCTTCAGACGAAAACCACATGTGGTTTGTGAGGCATTGGAGGTTCGTAGTCATAGTCATAGTCCCTGGCCGAAGGTGCGCTCGGAAGAGCCCGCATGCGATAAAGGGAAAGTACTTCCGGGGGCTGATCCCGGAGGCCGGTGACATCCGCGACGGCGTAAACACCTTCCTCCATTTGTCTGCGGTCATAAGGATCTCGATCTCGGCGATTCGGTCTCGAGTACCTTGGTGTCTCGTAGACATTTGTGTCCCTAGGGTCCGCAGAATCCTGACTCGTCTTCCGCCTCGGTGTCTCGTAGAGCATCTCCTCGTTCCGTGCGATTAGCCGCCTGCTGTAGGACTCTGCGTTCTTGTCCAGCTCGTAGACGAGCAACTCGGGTCGATTTGGAGCTGAATAAGCCGGCCTTTTTCTTCTCTTTGCCCTCGTCACGTGGACTATCAAGGCCAGAATCGTGGCCGTCGCCGCGAGGCAAACGGCGGCTGACAGCGAGAGGTAGAGAGGACTCAATCTGCACCGGAGGGATCCCTCGGGCAGGGAAATGAGGGCCTTTCCAGCAAATTCCTCGTCGACGCAGACGATATCCTCGAAGTCCAGTTCCAGCCTCGTTTCGTTGCGTCTTTCCTCAGCTCGTAAGATGTTCCACAACCAGTGCAGGGAACAATTGCACACCAGGGGATTGCTGCCCACCCGGAGAGATAACAGACTGTCGACGGGAAAGTGCGTCGGCTGCAGGGTAGCGAGGCTGCACCGGCGAAGGGAGACCCACCTGTGAAGAACAAAAGAGAAGAATTGTATTAATGCGGATGGCCTGCTTGGCTTTGTTGCGGATTTCGATTTAGATTTTAGACCGGTGGTCAATAATACAATGGACTTTTCTGGTGGTCTTGTTCACATAATGTACTAAGCAAATCGCATGCTGCGTGAATAATTGCTGTTTCTATTTCCCGTGTCGAAAACCCAATGGGGGATTCTATTGAGTGTGGATACTAATTATAGTTTTGTTAAGCACGATTTTCGACGATTAGATGGGGCGAATAATTTTTGTGGCGCGGCAGGGTGGATGTGGGTCAGGGAAAACCTGGAAGTCGGGGAAAAGTCCGGGAATTTTATTGGTCTGGGAAAAGTGAGGGATTTTGAAGAAATCTTTTTAAAGTCAGGGAATTTCTGTAGGAGGAACTTTAAATCATTTTTTAATTAAGATTGAAAAGAATTCCATTTTATCATGAATAATTTTTGCAAAATAAGCAGGAAAAAGATTCATAATTGAAAAATAAAAAAAAATAAAAAGAGGAAGAAAAAGGGAAAAAGTCAAACAAAAACCAACCTCTCACTTTTTCCTTTCTCCGTCCTTTTTATACTGCGAGGGGACCAACATGTTTCGAGGCCAATTTAGACCTCCTCATCAGGGATTATTTATAGGGAATAACTAAAGGTACGAAAAATTAATATACCTGTAAAGAAAATATTTCAATCAGTATTAATTAAAAATTGATTTAGTTTAATGTAATCAAATATATTTATTGAGAAAATGATTGTTTAATAAAAAAGAATTCTCTCTTTTTATGATTTTTTTCATGATAAAGAATTTTAATATCAGCTCAATTGAAAAATTATTATAATTATTATTAAAAAGATACTTTAAAAACTTATAAAGTGAGGTTGGTTAGGAATTTTATTTTTTAATTATGAATCTTTTTCCTGTTTATTTTGCAAAAATCATTCATGATAAAATGGAATTCTTTACAATCTTTAAAAAAAATTTTAAATAGAGACACTAAACTCATGATTCTTTCCAATCTGCAGGGTTTGCTTATGAATAATTTAAGATTGCTTTAAATTCGTTTTACATAGTTTTACCTCAATTTTCTTGTGAGAAATCTTTCTTTTTATTTAAATTTCTGTAAAAAGAATGTATTGAATTTTAGCAATTTTTAGAAATGTATGTAAATAATTTGGATTGTTTCTGTTCCTATTTGGAAAATTTAATAATCTAAATAGATTTGTCTCAGAATCACCCACAAATTTAAATAATTGCCAAGGATAATCAAATTGAAAGTTTTTGATTTTAATAAAAAAAAATTTATTCTGTTTATAACAGATTCTAAGTTTTAAAATTGTTCAAGATTAAGTTTCTGGTCCTTCAATATTAATGGTCAGGGATAATGAAAAAATTGGTCAGAGAAAAGTTAGGAGAATTTTCAGAATGAAGATTACGGTCACCCTGATATAAGATTATCGCTAGTAATTTATTTGCCTTGTATTTCTATTTCTTTTTTTTCAGTTGCTTCCTACTGACGATTATATTTTTAGTTGGAAAATAAATTATTTCGGTGAAAATTCAACAATTTTTTTAAAAGTCATCATTTTTGCTTTAAAGATCAACTGTTTTGTTGAAAATTCCTCTATTTGGATTAAAAATTACTTTTTTTGGATTGAAAATTCAACTGTTTTCTTTGAAAATTAATATTTTGGTGTTTTTTATTAAAAATTTAAAAAAATTGATTTAAATCTCTACTATTAAATTATTTATTGAGTATTGATATGCTTTGGTTAAAAATTTAATTATTTTGTTGAAGGTTGCACTACTTTGTTAAAAAATCAGTTTTCTGTTGAAGATTCATTATTTTAGTCAAGATTTCATCTGTTTGTTTGAAAATTCGTTTTTTTTTGTTAAAATTTTATTTTGTTAACTGAAAATTGTACTATTCCAGTTGAAGATTCGTTATTGTAGTCCAAGGTTCACTTGGATGGTTGAAGGTTAAACTACTTTGTTGTAAACTATTTTTTTTTGTTAAGAATTAATTTTTTTAACTGAAAATGTAACTATTCTGTTTTTTGTTAAAAACTGATTTTCTGAAATTTTAAATACAACTGCTAGGAAAAAAGTTGAACTACTTTGGTGAAAATTTTATTTGTTTTTTTTAAGTTTCATCGGATTGGTTGAAAATGAACTTTTTTCTTGAAAATTCATATTTACGGGATAAGAATTCAACTATTTTATAGAAAATTCGTCTTTTGACTTGAAGCTTCAAATATGTGGATGGACTTTTTTTTCCTTGTTTGACTAAAAAATCTGTATTTTTTATGGAAATTTGTTTCTTTGGTTGGAAAATTGAACTTCTGGGTTGAAAATTGAACTACTCTGTTAAACGTTCATTTCTTTTAGTGAAGATTCATCTTTTTTTTTTTGAAAATTATTTTTTTTATTGAAAATTTAACTTTGACCATTTTTCGTAAAAAAGTTATATTCCTTAGTTGAAAATTTATTTATTTTGTTGAAAATTCGTCTTTCTCTGTAGAAAATTATTCTTCTTGGTTAAAAATTTTTCTTTCTGATTAAGTTGAAAATTAAACTATTTTGTTGAAAATTCGTCACTTTGGTACAAAATTATTATTTGCGGGTTGAAAATTGAAAAAAAAAAACTGATTTGTAGAAAAATCCTCTTTTTTGTTGAAAATTGGTCTGTTTGGTTAAAAATTCAACAACTTGACTGAAAATTTAACGATTTTGTTGAAAATTTAATTATTTTGATGAAAACCATCTTTTTTGGTCAAAAATTATACTGTTTTGTTAAAAATTCGTCTTTTTGAGTTGAAAATTCAACTGTTTTGTAGAAATTTCGTCTTTTTGGTTGAAAGTTAAACTAATTTATTAAAACATTATTTTTCAAATTACAGATTCTTAATTTTAGTTAAAAATTATTCTATTTTTTTTTAAATTTTACTTTTTTCTTGAAAATTGGTTTTTTCTTTTTTTGTCGAAATTAATTTTTTTTACTAAAAATTTAAGTTTTTCACTTTTGATTGAAAATGTATCTTTTTTAGTTAAAAATGTATGTATTTTGTTGAAAATTCTTCCTTTTTTTGTAGAAAATTAATCTTCTTGGTTGAAAATTCGTCTTTTTGGTTGAGAATTAATCTTTGTAGGTTGATAATTCAACTATTTAGGTAAAAATTTAACTGACTTGTTGAAAATTCGCTTTTTTTTAAGAATTAATTTTTTTAACTGAAAATGTAGCTTTCCTAATTGATTTTTATTTTGAAAATTTATCTTTTTTAGATGAAAATTCATTTTTTTAAATCTTTTTGAAATTTCTTCTTTTTTGGTTAAAACTGCAACTTTGTTGTTGAAAAGGAACTTTTTTGTTGAAAATTAGTCTGTTTGGATAAAAATTCAACAACTTGACTAAAAATTTAACGATGTTGTTGAAAATTTAATTATTTTGATGAAAAACATCCTCTTTGGTCGAAAAATATACTGTTTTGTTAAAAATTCGTCTTTTTGGTTGAAAGTTAAACTAATTTATTAAAAAATCATTTTTAAAATTACAGATTCTTAATTTTAGTTAAAAATTAATCTATTTTTTTTTAATTTTACTTTTTTCTTGAAACATTGTTTTTCTTTTTTTTGTCGAAATTAGTTTTTTTACTGAAAATTTAAGTTTTTCACTTCTGATTGAAAATGTATCTTTTTTAGTTACAAATGTATGTATTTTGTTGAAAATTCTTCCTTTTTTTGTAGAAAATTAATCTTCTTGGTTGAAAATTCGTCTTTTTGGTTGAGAATTAATCTTTGTAGGTTGACAATTCAACTATTTAGTTAAAAATGTAATTATTTTGTTGAAAATTCGTTTTTTTTTTGTTTAGAATTAATTTTTTTAACTGAAAATTTAACTTTTTCAATTGTTTTTTAGTGTAAAAATTTATCTTTTTCAAATGAAAATTAATTTTTTTTCTCATCTTTTTGAATCGTCTTATTTTTTGGTTAAAAGTGCAACTTTTTTGTTGAAAATTCAACTCTTTGGTTGAAAATTTAACTATTTTGTTGAAAATATGTTTGTTCTTTTTTACAAAATATCAACTAGTATATTTTTGTTTGAGAATTCATTTTTTTTTTTGAAAATATAACTGTTTTTGGTTAAAGTTTAATTTTTTTAGTTGGAAATCTAACAATTTGGTCAAAACTTTAATTATTTTATTGAAAATTTCATCATTTTGTTGAAAAATTGACTATTTTGTTTAAAAAAACATCTTTTTGGCCGTAAATTCTACTGTTTTGTTGAAAATTCGTTCTTTTGGATTGAAAATTCATCTTTTATTGTAGAAAAGTCACCTTTTTTGCTCAAAATAAATCAATTTTCCAATTTTTAATAACAAATTTAATAAAAATTCTTTAATTTAAATAAAATTAAATGAAAATAATTGGAAGAAAATTGTTTGTACTTTGACAAAAATCATTCTTGGAATACAATAAAATTCCTGAACTTCTTATTCTATATGCTAGTCTATATTGATTGACCTAAGAAGAAGCCGATTCTGAAAGCAAATTGAGTCGCTGCATATTCAAGTGAACGTCTCGAATGCTATTATCGAAGGATTTTAAAAAGCTCTTCCCCAATAAGAAGGAAATCCACATTTTCCATTCTGAGAAATGAACCAAAAATGTAGATAGAGATCGCACTTTGTGGTAATTTAATTTTATATCTGAATTCACTTTCTATCATTCTACTTTTAACTTTTTGTGCAATTCCTTCAGAATCAGGAAAAAACGACTGAACAATTGCTTTAGTCACTTTAGTGAATCGGAAAGTGGATTGGACGATCGTCCTCTGAATCGGAATGACGCGTTTAAATCGGAAAATTAAATCACTTCAAGTTTTGTTATACATTTCTATTCTGAACAAATGTATCATTTTAAAAGATTTCGAAGACTTTATATTTTCATTCCTTGAGTCCAAATTTAAATAATATAATATAATTTTCCTTATAGAGTCTTGAGAAAAATTAAAAAGATTTTTGAAGATTCCAGATGTGTCGAAGAAAAATCTAGAAAATGGTGAAGAAGTTTTTTTATTTTACAGGAATTTACATAATATTATGAAACTATCACGTTTGAATAATATTCAGGACTTTTAGAAGTTTGGGAGAAATTCTAAACTATTCTAAAATTTTCGAAAATATTTTTCAGTTTTAAAATATTTGGAATCTCTTCAAAACTTCGAAAATTCCTTAATATCTTTCAAATTGACTCGAATTTTACTGAATATTTTTTTTAATGTGTGAAAATTAAAAAAAATTGCCTCACAATCTTTCAGATTTTTTTCTACATTTTAGAAACCTTTCAAAATGTCTTTACATCTTTTTAAATTTTTCTAAATAAAAAATCATTAACAATTTTCTCAGGAATCTTAAGAAGATTTTTTTACTCTCTTAAACCCTTTCAAAAATCTTAAAAAGCTTCTACATTTTTTTTCGAAATCTTCAAAAATCTAAATTTTGTTTGAAAATTTTTGAAATTGGTCAATTATTTTTTAATCTCTTCTAAGCTTCTAAACAATCTCAACCTTTCAATCAACTTTTAAAAAGATTTGAATTTTTCTTGCAGTTTTTAAAAAATTCTTTAAAATTTAAAAAATTTCCTTAAAATCTTCCAGATCCTTTTTTCCCATTTTTGTAAATTTTTCAATTTTCTGAAATTATTTTGAATATTTTCTTGAAACTAATTTTTAAAATAAAAAATTGTTACAAATGTTCCTACGAAGCTTCGGAAATTTTTTTTCATTCTCTTAACACTTTTTCCTAATGTCTCAAAAGCCTCTATTTTGCAAATATTAAAAAAAAAAATATCTCTTAAACTAATTCGATTTTTTTTCAATTATGTAATTTCGCAAAATTAAAAAATTTTGCTCTGAAATCTTCTATACTTTTTTCCGAAATTTTAGAAAATCATTTGAAATTTATTCAAATCTTTTTAAATTTTTTATTGAAATTAATTTCTGAAAATAAAAAATAATTTTTAATTTCCTTAGGAATCTTAAGAAAAATTTTTTATTCTCTAGAAACCTTTCAAAATTCTATAAAAGCTTCTTTTTTCGAAATCCTAATAAATTAAACTTTTTTTAAATAAATTTGACATCTTTACAAGTTTCAAATTATCTTTTGTACTTATTGAATTTTTTTTAAATTTTCTAATAATACAAAATCGAAAATTTTTGCTTTAAAATCTTCTACGGCCTTTTTTGATTATGTAGCAAATCACTTGAAATTTGTTGAAATCTTTTTCAATTTTCTTTTTAAGTTCATTTTTCAAAATTTTTTCAGTTTTGAATAATTTTTAGGTTCTAATTTTTCTTCGTAAATTTAACTTCCTGCAAAATTCCAAGTTAATTTTTTAAAAAACTCGAATCTTTTTTATATGAATTCTTATTAATTGGGAAGGATTCATAATTTGAACTATTTTCAAAACAGAAAACTTTGAAATTTTTCATATTAATAAAATGTGAATGCTTTTATTTAGCATATTTTATTCTTGATTCAAATATTGATTCATTTGATTATTTGATTTTTTTATTATTATGACAGTTTTTGATTTGGGAAATTTGCGATTTTAAAATGTTCAACTAATAATTGTTACGAATTAAAATGTTACAATTTTCAAAACAAATTTGTCAAAATGTCGAAAAACAGATGAAAATAATTAATTTAAGGTTTTTAAAATTAATTTTTGAATAAACCTTTGGGACTTTTAATAGCAATCCGTGTACATAATTTTAATTTTTAAAGCCTCAATATATTTTCCTCAATTTAATTCAAGTTAAACTTTTACTGCGAGCTTGAAAACGACAGTAATCGACATAAAAAAGCGATTTTATGTTCAACCGATCACGTCTTTAAATCAGACTTTGATCATTTTATTATAAAAAATTTTATGAGAAAAAAAAGGTGCGTGGGGTGTCATAAACTTTTTACTTCACAAAGGTCATCGACGAAAATTTATTCAAGATTTTCATCAAATTAAAAAAAATTGAAAGTAATTTTTTTTCTTCGAAAAAAATGAACGTAATTTATGATGGCGGAGAGAAAAGTGCTGCCTGGAATAATGTAAGGTGAGATTAAATTAATTTTTAAAATTTTAAATAAACGATATTGACCAAATTTTAAGATAAATCGTTAATCTTAGATTTCGTAAAAATAGTATTAAAATAGACATTTTCGACAGATGGGAAATTGGGAAATGTTGTAGCATAATTTAAATATATAGATTGAAAATTTTATTTTCTAATTCTAATTGTAATCTTGTAATTATTTATTTATAATTTACATGAATTGAAAAAAATTCAAAAAATTCCATTGATTTCAGTAAAACTGTAGTGAATTCAGAGGGTTTCAAGGGAACTGAGAAGAATTCGATAACATTCATAAAAATTCCAGGTGGATTAAAAAAAATCATGTGAATTTAAAAAAATTCGAGTGAATTGAAAACAATGAAAAAATATGAAAAAAATCATCGAATGAGTAAGTTTGAAATGAGTTTAGAAAAATTCAGGAGAGTTAAAAAAGAAGAATTTAATGAAATTCCTAAAAATTCAAGGTGAGTTTTTGAGATTTCAAGGATGAATTAAACAAACAATTAATTTTTTTTTAATATTTGAAACCCTATTTCCGAAAATCTTGGAAAATTGATTAAAATACCTTGAGAGCTTTCAAAATTCCTCAAAATAATTTAAATCCTTGGAAATACCTTGAAATTCTTTTAATCCCTTAAAGATGCCTTAGAATCTTTTAAAATATCTTAAAATGATTAAAATATTTTTTAAACGTCATTAAATTACTTGGAATTAAATAAATAAATAAATTGGATTAAAATACTTTCAAAATCCCCAAAATATTTCATATCTTTTGAAATCCCTTCAAATGATTGTAATCAATCAAAAATTCCTTGAGATCTTTTAAAATTCCCTAAAATCTTTGAAATCCCTTGAAATGAATGAAAACTGGATAAACTGAAATGTTGAAAACTATAATATCTCAAAAATTGAAAATATGGCACGGTTTTTAATGTAAAAAAAAACTATTTTTGCCCTACAAATTTTAAGATATTCATAAAAAATGTAGAAATGTCGCTACGTCAATCAAAAAAATGTGTCCTTATTTTTGACATAAAAAACTTATTCACCCGCCGGCCTGCATGATTTGAAATGGATACGTTCTATAGTGACTTTATCTTATTATTATAAATTTAAAAAATGATATTATTTTGTTTACCAGAGTATTAGTTAATTTTGTATGCTAAATATTAAATATTGTCGATTACTGTTTCATTATTTTTTGGGGAAACAAGAAAAAATCTACCTCAGCCCGGATTTGAACCCGGAATGCCACTATACATGACTGGAACGTTAACCAATTACGGCACCGAAGTTGTGGCAGATAATTTATTGTTTCTTCTATATCACATGATGATGCGGGTCTGCATCTCTTTACTTTTCAAAACTTTCTAATGAATACTTCAGTCTGAAGAATTTTCACTGATTCAGAATATAAATTTAAACAATGATGTTATTTTGTTGCCCAGGGTATTAATTAATATTTTGGATAAAGTTCCGAATAGTGGTTACCTCCTATTTTGTTGAAACCACGTATCCTCATGTATTTTGATGCACTGATTACGAAATTCATTGTGAAAATTGGCGACAAGAACGTTTTCATGGTAAAAACCATAAAAAACCCCATGAAATTCATGATTTTTTTGTTTATCTCAGTAAATACGAAGAATTATGAAAAATGTTTCAAACAAAAGTTCTAGCTAGTATAAAAATACATCTTTTTTGTATCATACACTTTTTGCCTCAAACCATTATTTTTCGAGAAAAAGAGGATTGCGTTGGAAAAACAAGAAAACAGTTACAGATATGCGTTCGGTCACGCTTGTCCCTTCTTTCCCTTTCTTTCTCGTCCCTTTTTCGTAACTAGTCAGTAAATGCTTACCCCCCCCCCCCCCCCATTTAAACCTGGAAAAGGGAACGAGCTCATTTTTGGAAAATCTTATTTTTCTTGTTAAAAAATGGTTTTAGAGAAAAAATGTATTCAACACAAAAGATGGATTTCTTTATGCTCTACAACTTTTATTTGAAATATTTTTCGAAATTCCCATTATTTACGAAAATATATGGAAAAAAACATGATTTTATGGGGTTTTCATGGTTTTCGTCATTAAATTCAAATTTGCGCCAATTTTCACTATGATATTCGTAATCAGCGCGTCAAAATACGTGAGTATACGTAGTGCCAAATGAATCGGAGGTAACCACTATTCGGAACTACACCCAATATTTTGATGTTAAATATCAAATAGTGTCGATTGATGGTCATTGGCCCGCAGATCTATACGAGCCAACCACCCTAAACCCCAAAACCTGATAAGTTTTGCGATAACGTTTTCCCTCCTTTTCTCGAATCACTCTGAAAGCAGTTAAAGCTCACCTCAAATGTCGAGCTCCATAAAGCACCCTCGCGGGCAATTCCCTGAGATCTCGATTTCCGTCCATCGAGATGCGTTCCAGATTAACGTTATCTGCAAATGTCCTAGAATGGACGTCGGCGATCGTGCAGTCGTCCAGCTCCAGATTTTTAAGCTCAAACAAGTTTTGGAAGGCCACGCTGTTCAACGACACCAGCGGGTTTCTGCTGATGATCAAGGTAATCAGTACATTTAACCTGGACAATGCAGGCGTAGGCACCGAGGTCAGATTATTCCCTGACAAATCCAGGGTCTTCAAATTTGGTACTTGATCGAAGGCATCATCCGCGATCCTCCGAACAACATTGTTCGCCAAACTGAGGAACTTCAGATCACTCAAAGAAGGCAGAGATTCGCTCTCCAGCTCTTGAATGAGATTATCAGACAAATCGAGAACATTAAGACTCAATTTTGCCAAGGCCAGATTGCTGGTAGGCACCTCTAAAAGGTTATTATTGCTCAGGATGAGAGTATGTATCCTGTGGAGATTCTTCAGCAAACCATCGGACAAACTCGTCATGGAGTTCCCACTGAGGTTGAGGAATTCCAGTTCGCTGGTGTCATGAAAGGCCTGTTCCTCCATCTCGGTGATGTTGTTGCCTGAGAGGTCAAGCTCTCTGAGCAATTTGAGACCACGAAGAGCATTCTTTGTGATGTTTCTTATCAAATTATTGCTCAGATTGAGCGAGATAAGACTTCCTTGGAATTCGAAGTTGTCTGATCCCAAGGTGTGGATAAGGTTGGACCCCAAATTCAAGGTCTTCATACTTGGGTAAAAGTCGAAGGTATGGTGGACACTGACTACCCTGTTTCCTGAGAGATCCAGGTGGAGGATTTCTGGATTTAATTGAATGGGCACAACGTCTAGGCCTCCAGAAGAGCAACTTGCGGTCAGTGCTGTGTCGTTGCAACGACATCTTGCTGGACAAATTCCACTTGCTAAAGCTGGTAAACTTGCGAGTATCGCACTCGCCATCGCTATCGCAACCGGCAGTGCCGTCGACGAGGGTCCTCGTGATGCCATTCCATATGAACTCCTCGACTGGGACTGACCTGAAACATAAATTAAAATTTTTTTTATTATATTGTCTTGTAGATAAGAGACTTCTTATTTTGTACAACAGCGGCAGAAACAATCCCACCGCTGTCACCAACGGTTTTTTATGTATACTACAGGCTAAACATATACAGACTCTTCACAGCTCAAAATGCTTTCAAAGCAGGGGAAATAGGGTGATTTTTTTTACAAAAATAGGGTATTAATAGAGGGATAAATTCATTTTAAATAAATTTAAGAGAAAGAGAGGAATTCTGAACCAAAAATATAATAGTGGACTCTTGAATTAAAAAGAATTATTTCACACTTTTTTCTGGTACAAAAAGAAATTATAGATTGGCTACGATCTACTTCTATTCTGTAAATTTTACGCAGCCCTAATATGATGAAAGTTGGAATGATTTCCTGATGAAGATCTAAGCCCATGACTTTGCTATACTGTAATTGAAGGGTTCAACGTCAGGCATGAGTAGCAAGATTTTATCAGCCTCGGGATAATTAAGGTTCAAGTTTCCAGTCTAAATACGATTTAACACTATGAGTTTCATTCCTCATGTCTTAATCTGAAACCTTGTTTTGCAAATTTGAAGATTAATTGGAAAACCAAAAAATATAAGTCTTTTATAATAAGTGATGACATTTCGTTTTGAATAATTTACGGTCTTATTGCTTTTCTAGAATCCATTTTATAAGCTTCACCAACAAAGATGAGTGTTTAATCAATTGTACGAATTTTCAAACAAAAAAATTTAATTTAAACGAAAAATAGTTGCATTTTGAAGAAAATAATTGAACTTTTTGGAAGACAGTTGAATTTTCAACAAAAAAAGATGAACTTTCAATCCAAATGGACGAATTTTCTGTTAAAATAGAATGTTCAAGAAAAGAATTGAATTTTCAAACAAAAAAGATTAAAATTAAATCAAAAACAATTGCATTTTTAACCAAACAATTCATTTTTTTAGGAGAAAGTTGCATTTTCAAGAACAAATTTGAATTTTCAATTCAAAAAGGCGAATTTTCTGTTCAAATAGACGAATGTTAAAAGGAAAAGAGTTGAATTTTTGACCAAAAAAGATGACTTTCAAACAAACTTTTCAACTAAATAATTAAATTTTCAACCAAGTAGTAGCATTTTGAACTAAAAGAGATAAATTCAAAACAACAAATATTATAGTAGACATTTCAAGCAAAGATAATTAACTTGCAACCAAAAGAGACCAATTTAAAAAAAAATTTAATTTTTAAGATAAAAGGACGAATTTTTAACCAAATAGTCGAGTTCTAAAATGAGAAAGAATAAACTTTAACGAAAAACAGTTGCATTTTCAACCGAATAGTTTAATTTAACCAAAAGAGATAAATCTTGAAAACAGAAAGATGAATTTTCAACCAAAAAATGAATTTTCAGCCAAAAAAGACTAATTTTCAAACAAATAGTTGAATTCTCAACTAAAAAAGATACATTTTCAACCAAAAGTGGAAAAGTTAAATTTTCAACAAACAAAATTAATTTAAAAAAAAGAATGAAATTTTTAACAAAGAAGTCAAATTTTCAAGCAAGGAGATGATTTTTCAATTAAAATGACGAATTTTTATGTAAAACACTTAATTTTTCCAAACCTGAATATGAATTTTCAACAAAAAAGTTTATTTTCAACCAAACAGTTGTATTTTTCACCAAAAAAGAGAAAATTTTAATCCAAGAAAATTTGTTTTCTACCAAAAAAGACGAATTTTCAACTGAGAAAGATTAATTTTCAACCAAAAATGGAAAAGTTACATTTTTAGTTTAAAAAAAATAGTTTTAAACCAAAAAAAAACGAATGTTTAAGAAAATAGTTAAATTTTCAACCAAAGAGATGAAGCTTCAACCAAAGAGATAAACCTTCAACCAAAAAAAGAAATGTTGAAAAAAGTAGTTTAATTTTTACCCAAGTAGTTGAATTTTCAACTAAAATGACGAATTTTTATGTAAAACAGTTAAATTTTCAACCCGTGAATATGAATTTTCAATAAAAAAATTTATTTTTAACCAAAGTTTGTGTTTTTCACCAAAAAAGAGGAATTTTTATTTTTAATCCAAGAAAATTTGATTTCTACCAAAAAAGACGAATTTTCAACTAAGAAAGATTAATTTTCAACCAAAAATGGAAAAGTTACATTTTCAGTTTAAAAATAATGAGTTTTAAACAAACAAAAACGAATTTTTAAGAAAATAGTTAAACTTTCAACCAAAGAGATGAAGCTTCAACCAAAGAGATGAAGCTTCAACCAAAGAGATAAACCTTCAACCAAAAAAAGAAATGTTGAACAAAGTAGTTTAATTTTAACCAAGCAGTTGAATTTTCAACTGAAAAAGATCAATTTTCAACCAAAAGTGGAAAAGTTAAATTTTCAGAAAAAAATAATATAAAAAAACGCATTTATAACAAAGAAGTCAAATTTTCAATCAAGCAGATGAATTTTCAACTAAAATGACGAATTTTGATGTAAAACACTTTAATTTTTAACAAAAAAGTTTTTTTTTCAACCAAACAGTGGCATTGTTACCCAAAAAAGAGAAAATTTTAGACCAAGAAGTTTAGTTTTCTACCAAAAAAGACGAATTTTCAACTAAGAAAGATCGATTTAAAAAAAAAATGGAAAAGTTACATTTTTAGTTTAAAAAATGAGTTTTAAACAAAAAAAATCAATGTTGAATTAAGTAGTTCAGCTTTTACCCAAGGAGTTGAACTTTTAAATAAAAAAGATCAATTGAAAAAAATTTTCAACCAAAAAGATAAATTTTTAACTAAAATGATGAATCTTCAACATAAATATATTATTTTCGAACAAGGTGGCTTAAGCGCCAAGCAAGTAGTTCTATTTTGAACCAAAAAGATGAATTTTCAACGAATAATGTTTTTTAACCAAACAATATTTTTATTTTAAATAAAGAACAATTGATTTCAACCAAGAAAGACAACTTTCCAATAAAATAGTTGAATCATCAACCAAAGAAGATTAATTTTCAAACTATGTAATAGTTGCATTTTTATAAAAAAAAATATGAATTCTCAATACAAAAAGATTAATTTTTAACCAAAAAGGATGAATTTGTAACAAAATTGTTAAATTTACAACCAAGTAATAAAATTTTTAACTAAAACTGTAATCTTCAGAAAGACGCAACTGCACTTCCAACATAGAATCTTTAATAAACGGAATAAACTATTTTTAAAAATATTTAATATTTATTTAAATATATTTTATATTATATTTGAGTTTATTTTTTATATGATATTTAAAATATTTAAAAATTCCCTGTCTTTTGCAATATTTTTTTCTAAATCCCTGACTTTGTCCTGATTTTCCCTGACCAATAAAAGTCCCTGACTTTTCCCTGATTTCCAGGTTTTCCCTGACCTATGGCCATCCTGAAAAATACTTTATCTTACTTTGACTCTATTTGAGAAAATGTATGGGCCTAATCCAACTATTGTTGAGATCTGAGCGAGAAATATAGCCCCAACATAAATAAATATATGACTTCTCCTTCGTTTTACGTGAATAGAATCTGTTTCCGGGACTTGATAGCTTAATCCGAGTATCATAGAGGCAATCGCCTAAACATCCATTGTCCTTTAAGGGTTTCCTGACTCGAGGGGGTGCGAACAGGGAAGATGTAATAGACCCTGGAGACGTGTTCCAGATCATGTGCTTCATACACACCTATACGTGACGGAACCTAAATGTCAGGAACGTATTTCATTTCTATGCGAAATTTCGAATACACCCACCAATAATTATCAGCCCTGAGGCTGGCGACAAAATGGAACGAAAACGATGACATCATATTTCTGCCGTGATTTGGAAAAACACCATTAACTGCAAAAAATCGAAAAATGAGTTTTTTATATCGTTGGAATCGTGAAAAAAAGATACACCTGATTATTCAAATCATTTTTTTAAATTGTTCATAACTTTAAAAATAATTATTGCATAATTTTTGGAAAACACCGTTAACTGCAAAGATGGGCGAGTTGTGATTTGAGAGAGAGCCGTAACTGACCGTTAACTGCAGGCGTAAATCAGAGACGACTAAATACGTGACGTCAAAATTCGAGAAAACGCCGTAACGGACAGTTACGGACTTAACCAAAATTATTGGACGGCGATTTCGAGCCTTCGTGATTTCCGGAATCATCGAACCCCGAGAAAAAAGGTTTGTGATTCGAAAAACGCCGTAAATGCACTTATTATTAGTTATTATATTTATTTTCCAACCGAGCAAGTCACGCCTACCCCGAAAGGGAAATGACTTAATGGAATAATAATAATAATAATATTCTTTTGCCGTGAACGGCGTTCTCTCAAATCACGGCAGGCCTATTTTTGAGGACCGTAATTCGAAGAGAGCCGTAACTGCCCGTTACGGCGTTTTCTCGAATTTCAGCATCCCAATCAACACCGTTAGCTGCATTTTAGATAATTAGTCAACATTTTTTAACCATTTTTCTTGCAAAAATGAAAAGATCGTATGCAAATTAGTCATGAACAACAACAAAAAATTCTGAAAATGAATAAGAATCCTCGATACACGCGAATAAAGATTCGAGCAGTTTTCGTCGATTTTCTCGGCTTCGTTCATTTTGCAGTCAACGGCGTTTGCCCAAATCACGGCAGATTTCAAACAAATGGGGTTGTAAAGTTTTAAATATTAGGGCGGTAAAATCTAAAATATTAGAAAAAATATATCAATGTTAATATTAACTTTTTTTTTTTTAAATTAAGATAGAACAGAAATCCATTTTATCATGAAGAAATATATATGAAATATTTTTGGATTATTTCTTTTTCCTATTTGTGAAATTGTAATAATCTAAATGAATTGGATTGAATCACCCAAAAAAATTAATATTAACATTAACTAACACTAATATTAACCTGTAAACATTTTTCTTTTACTAAAGGTGGGCTTGGAGTCACTGTCTGAATTTAATTTAAACCAGTGATAACCCGCGTCTGCATCCGAATTTGTTAGAAGTACTAGAATTTGCCTGGACTTTGGCCAGGGGAGAGGAAAACTGCAGAAAACCGCCTAATGAGTTCAGCATCAACATTCGGACTCTTACCGAGTCGAGAATCACGGCGCAGCTAAAGCCGTCGGTTAAAAAAATATAAATGAATATATTTAATCCTGGACCAATACGGCGCCATTGTAGGCCAAAAAATGTTGCACACTTTGTGCAGTTTGGATAACAAATTTTTTAACCTATTATTTTTGAAGTATTGAAAATAAACTTGAATGTTTATTTAAAATATTATTCTTTAGTAGTGCTACATTCGAGATGTTTTCGAGAAAATTCGAGATTTTCTTGAAACATGTTCAGGTGAACTCAAAACTTCATGGAGATTCAGA
>CAKNYM010052517.1:239651-255152 GCA_932195095.1 Andricus curvator | reverse complement strand
ATAAATTATCAAAATCCCTATTTATTTATCGCAGAAAGTCCAACTATTTATGGTTGAAAAGTTTATTATAATATTTTTGGTTGAGGATTCATCTTTTTTAGTCGAAAATTAAATTATTTCGTTGAAGAGTCAAAAATTTTGTTAAAAAGTTATTCTTTTTGGTGGAAAACTCAACTGCTTTGTTGAAGATTCGTCTTTTTGGGTTGAAAATTCAACTATTTTGGTAGAAAATTCAACTGTTTTGTAGAAAATTCGTCTTTTTTGTACAAAAATTCATCTTTTTTGGTAGAAACTTCATCTGGTTTGGTTAAAAATGAGTCTGGTTGAAAATTGAACTACTTTGTTAAAAATTCATTATTTTGGTTGAGAATTCATCATTTTTGAAAATGTTAAAAATGTAACTATTTTATTGAAATTTCTTTTTTTTTTAATAATTTTTTAAATGAAAATTTAACTATTCCAGTTGAAGATTCATCATATAAGTTTATAGATTATCTTTTGATTCAAAAAGTAACTATTTTGTTAAAATTTAATTTTTTTGTTAAAAATCAATTTTTTCACTTAATATTCAACTATTCCACATAAATATTCATTACATAAGTTAAAAATTCATCTCTTTGGTTGAAAATGTAACGGTTTTGTTGAAACCTTTTCTTTTTTGGTAGAAAATTAATCTTCTTCGTTAAAAATAAATTTGTTACTTGAAAATTTAATTATTCTAGTTAATGATTCATCATACAGGATGAAATTTTTTCTTTTGGTTGGAAAATTAATCACTTTTTTGAAAATTCGTTTGTTTTAATTATTTTTTCTACTAAATATTTAACTACTCTAGTGAAAGATTCATCACATAAGTTGAAGATTCATCTTTTTGGTCGAAAATGTAACTATTTTGTTAAAAACTTTTCTTTTATGTTCTGAAAAATCATCCCTCTTAATAGAAATTAAAATTTTTTGTTAAACATGCAACTGTTTATTTCTTTATAAATTTGAATCAGTAAAAAATTTTCGAATATCAATTATTGACTAAATTCTAGCTACAAGTCAGCTATTTTTTATTATTAAATCAGTAAAAATGACTAATTCAACAGTAAAAAATTGGTAAAAATTTTAACTGATTTAAATCTACAGATTTAAAAAGTAATCTCTTTTGCTTGAGGATTCCATTATTTATTTGAAAATTCATATTTTTTGGTTGAATTCAGCTGTACTTGATTTGAAATTAAAATTTTTTGTTTGTTAAATATCAACTAACTATTACATTTTCTGTTCAGAATTTATCCTTTTCTTTTAAGTTAAATTTCTTGGCTAAGAGATGAACAACTTTGTGAAAAATTAATTTTTTTGGTTTAAGACTCATTTTTTAATTGAAAATTCTTCTCTTTGGTTGAAAATGTAACTATTTTGTTAAAAATTCAAGTATTTTGTTTAAAGGTCGTCTTTTTGGTTTAAAAATTATCTCTCTGGTAGAAATTTTTCGTTGTTTTTGAAAATGCAACCATTGAGTTGAAAATTATTCTGTTTTGGTTCAGAATTCGACTATTTTGTTGAAAATTCATGGGATTTTAATGAATTTAACTGCTTTTGATTTTTTTAACAAAATTTTGGTTTGAATATCAACTATAATATTTTTCGTTGAGAATCCATATTTTTTAGTTAAAAGTTCAACTATTTGGCTAAAAATTGAACTACTTTGTTGAAAATTCATTTTTTTGGTTTGAAATTCATTTTAGTTAAAAATTCATCTATTTAGTTGAAAATTCAACTATTTGATTGAAAATTCAACTATTTTGTTAAAAATTCATCTTCTTAATTTAAAATTCGTCTGCTTGATATAAAACTGATCTTTTAGGTTGAAAATTTGATTATCTGGTTAAAAAATCATCTATTTTATGAAAATGCAATATTTTAATCGACATCCCCATATGCAAATATACCTTCCAGCGATTATTCTTCATAATGTTTGCTGAAATTCTGCGAAGACCAAAATGGGTCGCCAAAACAGTAATACAAATGAAAAATGTATGCCTGACGAGTGCTTTCAATTTCACTGCATTGCTTTCCGCAGATTTATTTTTACGCTGATGACTTGATTCCACAAAAAAGAGATTTTTGATGTTTCAAAATTGAGAGAGTATATTCCATGTTTTTTTTAAATCTCATACAAAATTTTGCATTCAACATGGATTTTATTAAAATAATGAAATTGAGAGAATTTATTCCATGTTTTTCAAATCCGATAAAAGGTTTTGCATTTAACATGACTTTTATCATATGAAAATTTTAAATTATAAGAGCAGACAAAATCGACAGAATTCAAAGTTGGTAATGTCAAAATTCCTGATTTTCCCATGAATATTTTTTCATTTTTCCTAGCCATTCATATTTAAAGAATTGAATTCTAATCTTGTAACAGTTTTAATATAGAATATTTTATAAATGGAATTTAAAAAAATAGGACAGAGCCTAATTTACTTGGGAAAAGTGAAAAATATACCTATTTAAACCGAAAAATGAGCAAAAGTGACTAATTTCTAACCCTAATTATTCTTGATAATTATTTAAAGTGTTTCTTACAGAAATATTCTGACTTTAGCCGTTTTTTTTCAAAATCCCTGAAATTTCCCTGATTTCCAGGTTTCCCCTGACCTGGCTACCCTAAAGAGGTCAATATTATTACTCTCTAATTACTCTCCGGCTAGGAAATTATGTTAGAGGATATAGAAGACCCCAAGCTAATTTTATAATGACATTAGTCTGGTCCCTTTTTTTCATAAGCTTCTATTAATACCGCGAGAAAATAATCAAGCTGACATGTATGTCTGCTTCGATAATCTACTCGTATTTTTGTCTACGGCCGTTTTAATTAACCACATAGACTTAGAACGAATGACACTTGAATTAAATTAAATTTAAATTTAATTAATATACGTTGAAAGCAGTCTTTTAGAATAATTGATGGCGCTGAATAATTTACGGCTTTATTGCTTTTCTATAATCCATTTTATAAGCTTTACTTTGCAAAACAATTCCACAAAGGTCAATTGGTCGAATTTTCAAACAAAAAATATTAAAGTTGAACTAAAAATAGTTGCATTCTGAACCAAATAAATTAATTTTTTAGGAGACAGTTGAATTTTCAAAAAAAAAAAGATTAATTTTTAATACAGAAGGATGAATTTTCTGTCTAAATAGACGAATGTTTAACAAAACAGTTAAATTTTTGACCAAAAAGATGACTTTTTAAAATACTTGAATTTTCAACAAATAATTAAGTTATATAGTTGAATTTTTAAACAAATACTGGAATTTACTACCTGCAGAGATGAATTTTCAACCACATAGTCAAGTTTTCAAACAAACAAAAATTAAACTTTCAAGCTAAAAAGTAAAATATTGTACTTGAACTTTATAAAGCAAACGAGACGAATTTTCAACAAAATAGTCGTATTTTCAAACCCGAAAAAATTAATTTACAACCAAATGGTAGAATTTTTAATAAAAAAGATTAACCTTTGACCAAAAGCAGTCGCATTTTCAACCAAATAATTAAATTTTCAATCCAAAAAGACGAATTTTTTAGAAGGCAGTTCAATTTTGAACCCGAAAAGTTGTATTTTCAACAAACAAATGAATTTTCAATGAAAAATGTAATAGTTGATATTAAAAAAAAAACAGAAATTTCAAGAAAATAGTTAAATTTTCCACCAAAGAGTTGAATTTTCAACAAAAAATGTAATAGTTGATATTTCAACAAAATAAGATGAAATTTCTGCTTTCCAACTTTGTTTTAAAATTCATTTTGTTGGTTGATGATTCATCATTTAAGTTGAAAATATTTTTTTTTCGTACAAAATTTAACTATTTTATTAACAAAATTTTTTTTTATATCAATTTTTTAAAATAAAAATGTATCTTTTACATTTTTGGCGAGAAATGGCGAAATAAAAATGCAAGTATTTTGTTGAAAATTAATCTTTTTTGATAAAAAATTATTCTGGTTGGTTGAAAATTTATCTTCTTGGTTGAAAATTCCTTTAAAAATTTAAATATCTGTTTGCAAATCCATTTATTTTTTTGGAAATTAATCTTTATCTGTAGAAAATTTATCTGTTTGGTTGAAAATTTATTTTTTTTCAACATTTATCTTTTTTGGTAGAAATTTAATCTTAATGGTTGCAAATTCATCTGTTTCATTGCAAATTTATTTTATTTGGTTAAAAATTAATTTTTTTACTGAAAATTTAAATATTCGGTTTTAAGTTTAAATTTGATCTGTTTTAGGTGAAAATTCAAATATTTTGTTGAAAATTCGTCTTTTGGTAAAAAAGTAGTCTCATTAGTTGAAACTTCATCTTTTTTGAAGAAAAATTCATTTCTTGGTTTGAAAATTGACCTATTTTGTTAAAAAAATTTTTTTGAATACAAATTTATTTTTCTAACTAAAAATTCAAGTATTCTGCTTTTGGTTGAAAAATTTATCTTCTTCAGTTGAAAATTCAAAAATTAAATTTTTTTTTGTCTGAAGATTCATCGCTTCAGTTAAAAATTAATTTCTCCGATTTAAAATTTAACTAAGTTTTTTTTAATTCGCTTTTTTAGTTATAAATTAATGGTTTTCTGCTAAAAGTGTAACTATTCTACTTTTGCTTAAAAATGTATCTTTCTCAGTTAAAAATTTAGTTAGTTTGTTGAAACCTCATCTTCTTTGATCTGAAAATTCAATTATTTTGTCAGAAAATTTATATTTTTGGGTTGGAAATTCAATTTTTTTGTTAAAAATTTAACATTTTGTATTAGATTTTGTTTTGACTTAAAAATCTTTTTTGGTTTAAAATTTAACTCTGTTGTTAACAGTTTCACTTTTTGGTTTAAAAGTTAGTCTGTTTTGTTTGAGGATTCAACTAATTTGTTGGAAATTCGTATTTTTATATTCAATTTAACTGTTTTTGATTGCAAACAAAAAAATTCGGTGGAAATAACAACTATTACACTTTTTGTTGAGAATTCATTTTTTTTATCGAAGATTGATCACTTTAGTTGAAAATTTAACTATTTGGTTGAAAATTCCTTTTATTCTAAGTTTTAAATAAATTTTTTTTAATTAAAAATTTAATTCTTCCATTTTTGGTTAAAAATTTATCTTTTTGAGCTGAAAACTCAACTATTTGTTTAAAAGATTTTATTTAAAAGTAAAAATTTGTTTTGCATCAACATTACTGATCAAGGTGATTTTAGCACCTAAAAAAATTTCAGAACGGTCAGGGAAAAGTCAGGGAAAGTCAAGGAATTAAGAAATTGGGATTTTATAGCAACCCTGAAATATTGGGCCCAGAAGTGGGCAGTGGTGGGAGTTTCAGAATGGGAATGAAATCATACATTAGGTTTAACCTCCAAGTATGGACGTGATTTTAACATGCTTATGAATACCCATTAATACTTATTGTTATCTAACTTATACAAGTATATGAAGGGACTTTGGAATGAGTAAAAAAATAATCAATTTGATCAACTTGTATTATTAATAAGCTTTTACACCACAGGATGGAGGGACCCAATTTCATAAACATGTTGCGGTCTTACAGACCGCACGGCCATACTTAAAGATTAACTCCCGGGACTCAATTCATACACAACATGGGAATTATGAACTCAGTTCACCTGCACCGACCGACACCCTGGTTGTATGACTTGTCTAGAATCCGTTTTATAAGCTTTACCTTGCAAACAAGAATACACAAAGGCTAACGTCTACTTCATTTGACGATCAGCGAATTTCCGGAAGGATTTGGCCCCGAAATACATCCGCAAACGAATATCCTGAAAGCTCTTGACAGACAGAAGCCCCGTTAGCGCACTTTCATCGCGGCAATGTAAAGAAACGACTTTATTGGCGTGGGCGATATAGAAGAGAAGAAGAGTCAGGTCACAAGTATAAGGGTAAAGCCAAAAGCCCTTCTATGGGTATTTCGAGTAGCGTTCAAGTACAATGAGGTGCGTTAAGCCGAGGCGAGGGTTCGTGGTTCAGAAATGGAAATGTGTGTGTATACTCTATGTGTGTGTGTATACTCTATATGCATGTGTACATAAGTCACAATGACGTAGTAGTCTTACAGTATATATAATACGGTTTGAAGCATGTTGCCGTCGACAAGCTGGTGCTCGTATAGGGCTCGTCAAAAGTTAAACTAGTTTCCCATGCAGTTCCAACACCCAATGAAACTCCGAGGGACAAATGCATAACTGCTGAAGTACCAAAACGGATGCTCTGTAAAACTCTGTCCTCGCACTGACTGGGTACCTTCTCAAGCCTGCCAATGTGTTTCCGAATAATAGCTTCCTTTTATCATCAACGGTCTTCCATTCCCCTAATGAGAGCCTAATTAAGAGCAGACTCAGAAAATAATTCCTGTTTTTCATTTTCGAAATTCCATGAGTTTTCCCTGACTATTAATAACACAGAAAAAAGTGAGGGTAAGAAACGTTGTAGGTAATTGGTGAAACAGGGTAACAGCCAGCAGGTTAACTGAGTCTGGGGGAAAGTCACCGTGGCAACTCGAAGATTTCTCCGGAGGATTCTGGTAGAGATCTTGAGTTGCCACGGTGAGTTGAACGAAGACTCAGTTACCCTGTTGGCTGTTAGCCAGTTTCACCGATTACCTGCAACGTTTCTTACTTTAACTTTTTTTTTCTTTTTACATTCAAAGACAAGAATTTTAATCTTGTAACATTTTTGACATTGAATCTTTTGTAAACGAAAAAAAAAATTAATTTTCAATCCAAAAGAACAAATTTTTGGCAAAACAGTTGAATGTTCGACCAAGAAGGATGAATTTATAAGAAAATTGTTTAATTTTCGATAAAATAATGGAATTAAAAAAAAATAGTTCCGTCTTCAAAAAAATAATGAACTTTTCAACATAATAGTTGAATGTTCAACCAAGTCGTCGGATTTTCAAACAAAAAATAATTAACTTCAACCAAAAACAGTTCAATTTTCAAATAAAATAATTGAATTTTTTCGAAGACAGTTGCGTCTTCAACAACAAAAGATAAATTTTCAATCTAAATGAACGAATTTTCTGTCCAAACAGGCAAAAGTTAAAAAAAAACAGGTCAATTGTAGACCAACAAAGATGCGTTTCTAACAAAATATTTGACTTTTCAAAAAATAATTATATTTTCAAAAAATAGTTTAATTTTTAACCAAATACTTGCATTTTCTACCTGCAGAGATGAATTTTCAAACAAATAGTCAAATTTTTAAAGAAAAAGATTATATTTCAACTAAAAACAGTTGTATTTTCAACCAAGTAGTTTAATTTTCAGTTAAAAAAGATATCTTCAACAACAACAAAAAACGAATTTTCAACAAAATAGTTAAATTTTCAATCAAAGAGGTGATGAATTCACACAAAAATTTAATAGTGGAGTTTAACTTTTAACCAACTAGTAAAATTTGCAATAAAAAATTTGAATTCTCAACAAAAAATGTAATAGTTGATATGCTATTCAAAAGAGACTTGAATTTTAATTAAAAAATAGCTTACGTTAACAAAACAAGATGAATTTAGAACAAAGAATGTAATAGTTGTCATTTCAACAACAACAAAAAAGATTTATTTTTTTATTTTGAGTAGAATGCAACCCAAAGAGACGAATTTTAAAGAAAACAGTCAAATTTCCAAGCCAAAATGATGAATTTTTCACAAAGTAGTTGATTTTTTATCAAAAAAATTGATTTTCTCCTAAATATTTGATTAAAATTAAAAACATCAATTTAAAACTAAAAATGGAATAGCTGACTTTCCAGTTTGAAAAATTAATTTTCAACTAAAAAAAGAATTTATCAACAAAATAGTTATTTTTCAATGAAAGGGCTGAATCCTCAACTAATAAAATTAATTTTTAACAAAGTAGTTCAACTTTCAATCAAGTGTTTTATTTTTAAACCAAAAATATTAATTTTCTCCTGAAAAAAGATGAATTCTCAATGAAAAATTTAATAGTGGAATTTTCAGCTAAAAACAATCAATTTGCAACACAAAAGAAAACGAATTTTCTACAAAATAGTGAAATAGTTCAATCTTCAAACAATAAAATGAATTTTTAACAAAGGAGTTCAACTTTCATCCAAGTAGTTGAATTTGTTAACCAAAGAGATTAAATTTCTACCAAAAAGATTAGTTTTCTACCACAAAAGACGAATTTTTAACTAACAAAGATCATCTTCAAAGAAAATAGTTAAAATTTAAAGCTTTTTTTATTTATTTATTATGATAATGAATCATCGTGAAAGCATTAAATTTATTATAAAATAGTTAAACTTTTAAACAACGAGATGAAGCTTCAATAAAAAAACTAACTTTTTACAAAATAGTTCAACTTTTACCACAGTAGTTGAATTTTCAAATTAAAAAGAACGATATTCATCAAAAAATAGAATAGTTGAATTTTGAGTCAAAAAGATTGAGTTTTCAACTAAATTGTTAAATTTTTAACCAATGAAATGAATTTTCAACTTAAATGATGAATCTTCAACTGGAATAGTTAAATTTTTTACAAAGTGGTTTGACTTGAATTTTCAACCAAATAATAAAATTTTTAATTAAAAATATAATCGTCAGGAGGAAGCAACTGCATAAAAGAGAAATAGAAAAATAATAAAACAATTTCAAATAAAAATTTAAAAACTTAAAATTTATTATCCTTAACAGTTATTTAAAATATACCTCTTATAGAAATTCCCTCATTTTGGCAAGATTTTTTTCCAAATCCCTGATTTTCCAGGTTTCCCCTCACCTACGGCAACCCTGATTTTTTCAAACCGACACACCCTAAAAAGACTCGACTAACACCAACTGTCATCAGTCATCAGTTTAAAACGATGGTCATGCCACTTAAAATTAGTGAGGAGGTTTCCTTAATAATATGACTTTGTTATAATGCTGCATGCAGCAGGAAATGATGTATAATTTTACGTATAAGATTTTAAATCGTACATTAATAATATTATGCTAATATTGAGGTGAGGTTCTGAGTCCTATTGTTGTTTTAAAAGGACAGCTTAATATGTATTAGCCTTCCGGCTGAGTCACGTGTCGATTATTTGTCCTCTCCTGATGATGTTCAGCCTGGTCCCACCCTGAATAAATCCTCACATGATGATATCGTTATACTTTATCAGCGACCAAAATCTACATTTCTTCTAACATTATTCAGGGACCATGCACCATATCGCAATTTAAAAAATATTCAGCTACATTAATTGCAAACATTAAATACACAACCTGTGATACAATCTTTTTTGGATCTTCTACATGAGGAAAAGCCCTTTTATCACGTTGGTAATTGCGTATGCGAAAATTTGGCTGGGCACCATCCTGCACCAACTTCCTCAATTAATCATGTGCAGATTTTAAACGCATTTTAATTAGAGAAAGACCACGCAGGGTAGAAATTTTAAACTAGCCCTCAGCAGACAGCGGTTTCCGTAGCCTTTTTTGGACGACTTTGTTGGAAATCGCGTAATAATTATGTATGCGCATAGTGATAAGGAATTAATTTGAACTCTAACGATGGATAATAGGGTCGGTCAAAAAAAAAATGGAAACCGAAATTGGAACTATCTGTATTGGGACCCTAAAAAAGTTTTCGTCCCACCCGAATGGATAAACTCAATATTAGTTCAATGCTAATGTTTTCCCTACAACACCTCGTAAATTATTATTTCTTACGAACAAATGTTCTCGAAGAATCATCTTCAAACTTCCACCACGTTCAACGAAATCTCACAAATTTAAACTAAAATCTATATTTTAGATTTAGATTGTTCTCGATTTTGTTTCGAAATTATATTAAACTGGTCCAAATGCGGTTAACAACATATGCTGTACTTTAAAAGCATTAGTGGAAAGTTATAGTTGATCAATATTCAGCTCGAACCAAATATATAGAGGCTACTGAGAAAAGCTTCCAGAAAGAGAAAACTAGTGAAAACAAATGTTAAAAACCTAAATGTTTTTGATGATTTAAATTATCTAATGATGCCATCATTTCATTTTTGACCAAAAAAGATAGCCCTTGGTTTCTGAGGTCTCGATCGTGATTGCCGTTTTTTTTATATGGGAATCAATAACTGATATGACATTTACAATAACAGGGTATCTCTGCCCGATGGATGATTCTAAATTTCGGTTTTTTCCCGGTCATTTGTTTACTGTTCTTTACCTAATCCTAATAATGCTACTTCCTAACGTTATTGTTTGATTCATCATTTTAATCGTAAAAAGGTTATTGATTATCGTGTGTTTATGTCTCTTGGCGTCAGTTTTTGTTCTAAAATTTTAATCTGGGCAAAGTGATAAGGACAAAGCGAATTAGGTGCCCATTTTGCCCGGATTTGATTGCATATTGCACTTCTCTCGCTACTTTGTATAGACACATCAAATCTTTAAAATTCTAGAGAAGATGTTGCTTTCAAAAGGGAATAACAAAAAGACCTTTGCGATGACTAACTTTTCAATGTTATCCCTTATTCGCTTTGCTCTCCGACATGTCCAAATGACAAGGTTCCATCTCGGAGAGACCAAATGAAAAGGTGCTAACTCGTGGGGACAAACTGAAAAGGTGCTAACTCGCGTGGTGAACTCTCGAAGCTTCAACATCCCATATTAATTTCATTATGAACACCAGCACCCTCAACTCCATAGCACCATTTCATTTCGTTTCAACGAGTTAACACCTTTTAATTTAGTCTGTCCGAGATGTAACCTTAATTGATATACAAGAATATTTTCAAAAAAACTTTCCCTAATTGCAATATTCCGGAAACTCATTACAAGCGTTTTAGAAATAATCTGTTTGCATGAAAAAATAATAAACGGAGTAGAGCTGGATGCTATTGGTGAAAGATTATGTTATGACGGAGAGGCGAACAATGGCAAAAGAAGATTCATATGACGCTTCATTTCCAGTTGCATTATCAAAGCCGCGAAGCGAGATCAAAGAGATATCCTCTGTCAAACGTGTCCCAGTTACATGATTCAGTTCGTCCATATAGCGACGTGAAAATGGCGTTTGAAGTTTGGACAGAACATCCGGGATTCCGGGTCGGCAAAAATGCAATGGGGGATGATTATGGGCTATGGGCGGATGTCAGGCTATGGCCGTCGTCTTCTACCTCAAAAGAAGGAAATGACGAAGAGGGTTGCAAAACGGTAGCGAGGTTTATATGGTTTACGGACTCACCCTTTGGTTACTCTAAATCTGCCACTATCCGTATTTCACCCTTGTTTGCCTTCCCTCCCTATTTCCATCTCTCCCTATTTCCTTCCCTCTTTTTCATAATAAACTAAGCATCCCATCTTTCTTCCTCCACTTCATTCCCTTCCACCTTCTCAGCATGTCTCAGCTCCTTTCCCTTAATGCAAAAAAGGGTCCAGATTGTACCCGGAAAATGACACGTCACGCCATACGGGATATTGCTTATAACCGAAAACATCCCCAATGTTCCTCTTTGCGCTATTTTTGGGTGAAGAGCGATCTAAATCATTCCTCAGATGTATGCAAAAAACAGAAATGGAGGTCGGGATCTTTGTCAGCATGATGATTTTTTCAAATTTAATATCGAGACAGCCCAAAATGACATCGAAATAGAGGAAATAGGAGGGTTTTTCACGAAAATAGATGAATAAATTCTCTTAGATAAAGTGAATGGATAGGTACTATATTGAATTCAATATGAAACGCTTTACATTTCAGGGATTTTAAGTCGAAATATATTACATTTTTTCCTTCTCATTTTTCTTTCCTCTTTTTTATTTTTTGTCCAAGGAAAAAGGCAATTTTTTTTGTAGGAAAAATGTTTTTTTTTCTTCAAATTACAATAGGAGCATTTTATGGTGGTTGTCTAAATTTGGTCGTTGGATTCTTGTTTTTATTTTCAGGAATTCCATACATTAACTTGACTATTGGACGTTAAATAGGATTTTGAATTTGATTTTAATCTAATTTAAAACTCTTAAATTGAAAACAGTTGAATTTTCAACCAGGAAAGATTTTCTACAAAAAGGGTAGAATTTTCAAACAAAAAAGACGGATTTTCAACAAAAGTGAAGTCTTCAACCTTAGAAGTCGAATTTTAAAAAAGGTGATTTTTTTAACCCAAAAAGATGAATTGTCAACAAAAAAGTTCGTTTGTAATGAAGAAAAATGAATTTTCAATCTAATAGGGTTGAAACCTAGTTCGAATTTCAACAACAAAAAATTAATTTTTAACTATACAGTTGCATTTAAAACAAAATAGTTCAACTTTAGCAAGAGACGAATTTGCGTTTTTAACCAAATACTTGAAATTGTAACCTATAATAATGAATTTATAACCAACGGTCGAATTTTCAATTAAAAAATTGAACTTGAAACAAAACCAGTTGAATTTCAAACCAAATAGTTCTGTTTTGAAGAAAAAAGACAACTTTTTAAATAGAAAGTTGAATTTTCAATCAAGTAAAGTCAATCTTCAATAAAAAAGATGAATTTTCAATCCAAACGGACGAATTTTAAAACAAAATTGTTAAATTTTCGACCAAAAAATGAATTTTTTAGAAAATAGTTGAATTTTTAACCCAAAAAATGAAATTTTCAACAAAATATTTAAATCTTCAACAAAATAGTTGTTTTTTTTATCAAATAACTGAAATTCATCGTACAAATATAAATATATAGTTCGATTTTAAAATAAAAAGATAAGTTTTCCACTAAAAATAGAATAGCTGAATTTTCAGTTTAAAAAATTAATTTTTAACAAAATAAAAACAAATTTTCAACAAATTAAATTTAAACAAACAAACCAAAAAATCTTTACCAAAATAGATGAATTTTTGAACTAATAAAGGATAAAGTTTTAAACGAAAATGGAATAGTTAAATTTTCAGATAAAAAAGTCAACTTTCGACAATGAAAGAAAGAATTTTCAACAAAATAGTTCAGTTTTTCAACAAAAGAGGTTAATCTTTTTAAAAATTAATTTTTAATAAAGTAGTTCAACTTTTAACCAAATTGCCTAATTTTAACCAAACAGTTAGATTTTCAACCAAAAAGATTAATTTTAACCAAATAGTTGAATTTTCAAACAACACGGACGAATTTTCAACAAAATACATGAACTTTTGACAAAATAGATGAATTTTCAAAAAAATGTAATAGTTGATATTTCAACCAAGAAATATATTAATTTAAATGAAAAATATTTGAATTCAACCAAAGAAGAGGAATTTCTAACAAAACAATTAATGTTTTGACCAAAAAGATGAATTTTCAACAAAATAATTGAATTTTCTATAAAAAAAGACGAATTTTGAAGAAAACAGTTGATTTATAGACCAAATAAGATGACTTTTTATCAAAATATGACAATTTAACAATAGAATCAAAGATACAACCAAATCGTAAAATTTTCAACCGAAAGAGATAAATTATGAACCAAAAATATAATTTTCTATTAATTCAGTTTGTCTTTAAGCCTCAAAACGAGAAAAAGGGGAAGCTTCTAATTTGTTGAAAACAGAGGAAAAGAGAAATTCTTCATAAAAACAGAAAAGAATTTTCGACTTTAAAAATTTGCAACAAAATAGTTAAATTTCCAACCAAGTAGACGAATTTACTAGAATGATAAACTTTAAAAAAATGAATTTTAAACAAAATAGATCGAATTTAAAAATAAAGTTGAATTTTCAATTTAAAAAGATAATTTTTCTACCAAATAGCTGAATTTTCAACTTATAAAGGATACGTTTTTAACAAAAAATGTAATACTTAAATTTTCAGTAAGAAAATTATTTTTCAACCATAAATGAAACGAGTTTTCGTCAAAATATACGAATTTTCAACCAAATAGAACTTTTGACCGAAAGTGATCAATTCTGAACCAAAAATATAATATATAGTAGGCTTTTCGCATTTGGGCGAAAAAACGAGAAAAAGGGGAAGTTTCTTGAAAATCGGGGAAAAGAGGAATGCTTTATAAAAACGGAAAAGAGGGCAATATTGGAAAGAATTTAGTCTGTGTCAATTAGTGATAGACAATGATAAGTGTTGACCATTTGCAGCCCGAAAATGTAGGGTACAATTTATGACTCCTGAAATTTTCAAGGTGGACGAAAAACCATTTTTTGGGTGGACGGAGTCCAGGTAGGGAGAGTGTAAACTTGTAAAGTAACGATGCTCTTTGTTTGAAAGGCAATCTCAGGTATAAGGGCAGAGAGATGGACCATAAAGATACAGGAAACTAAGAATCGGCTTTTAAACATAAAAAATGAAGTGCTCCTGAAAAGTGTATAAACTCTAAAGAAAATATTTAGAGACTAGCTTTCTTGTATTCTTTGTGTGCCTTTTATCTTCCTCAAATAAGAGCCTTTATCCCTTAGACAAATAATACCTATCCAAGAGTACGCTTGAGGGCTTTGAAAAGTAATTTTTTTTAAGCGAAATAAATATTTTTGACAACTTCTGCAAGGTTCTATAAATATTTTTCTTGTTTTCTTCTTCACAATTGAAACTGTTTCTCAAAAAGGGGCCAGAGTAGTGTTTTTGTCAAAATGAAACTAAATACAAGAAAGAAGGCCTACATGTCCTCTACTACTGAATTCTGCGTTTTTTCGCCAATTTTTTGTCAAAACAGATGAATTTAACAATATACTTGAAATTTCAAGATAATAATTAAACTTCTAACAAAATAGTTGATTTTTTAATCCAACAGTTTAATTTTCAACCTACGTCCTAGAATGAAGCATTTTCAACCAAATGGACCAATTTTCAAACAAAAAATATTAAAATTAAATTAAAAACAATTGCATTTTTAACCAAATAGTTTCCTTTTCATCTGTGATAGATGAATTTTCGACCAAAAAAGATGACTAACAAAATCGAAAATAACAAAAAAATATGCAGTTGATTTTTTAACCAAATAGATGAACTTTCCACCAAGAAGATTAATTTTCTACCAAAAGACGAATTTTCAACAAAATATATGAATTTTCAACCAAATTGTTACATTTTTAACTAAAAAAAATGCAACGAATCGAATTCAACAAAAAAAAAGACGAATTTTTAACAAAATAGTTGAATCCTCAACCGTACAGATGAATTCTCCACAAAGAAGATTATTTTTTATCCAAAAATACGAATTTTCAACAAAAGAGAATTTTTTCAATCCAAAAATTCGAATGTTTCAGAAAACAGTTGACTTCTAAACATTTTTCAGTAAAGATTTTTTTAAATATCTTCTTTCTAAAGATTTTCACCCAAATAGTTGAATTTTCAACTGAAAAAGATAAGCTCTCAACCAAAAAGATAAAGTTTCAACCAAAACTGCCAGTGTTGAATTTTTATTTAAAAAAATTAATTTTGAACGAAAAAAAAAACATTTTCAACAAGTGGAATTCAACTAAAAAATAAGAATTTATAACAAAATAGTTGAATCCTCAACCAGAAAGATTACTT
>CAKNYM010052517.1:213437-224072 GCA_932195095.1 Andricus curvator | reverse complement strand
TAGGAGAAAGAGTAGGGACGCGGAACATGTGTTCTCGCAGGGAATTTCCCCGAGTTGGGCATGCCTGTACTAGGACATATACTGAATATATTGACCCTATCCTCATCTCCCGAAAGAAAACGGAAGTGGGGTGTATTTCATGTTCGAAGAAAAAGTGTAACACAGAAACCGGAAGTGCGAATAGATTTTCAAAATAGGATAACTGAACGTATAGATGAGGCAACTTGGAAGGCGTTAATAATTAATAAAGATATAGCAGGGCGCATCGGCCATGATCAAGGATGTCATTGTTAAGAGTGCGACTGAAGTGTGTGGTACTGCGGTTGTAGGAATAATGTCTGGTGATGCGTGGTGGAATGAAGAAATACAAGCCGTCGCTGAAGAAAAGAAAGAAGCGTATAACATAAAGTTGAACATCACAGGCCTTAGCGATGAGGAGAGAAATATACTTAAAATGATTACAGACACAAAAAGAGGAAAGTAAACTAATCAAGGAAAGTAAAGATAAAATCAAAACAGAAGAAGAGAAGAAAATGCAAAACTATTTTGAAAGAAGCAAGAAACTGTTTTTTAAATGGGCGTTAAACAATATGAAGGGAGGTAAAAGTACAGAGTTAGGCAGCGTGAGAAATAGCAAGGGTGAAATGCTATATGATACAGACGGGATACTAGTCGCTTTGAGAGACTCTTTTACGGATTATTATTATTCCTGAGATTAAATACGGAGAATTTATCGGACTATATGACCCTATATGTACGTAAGATCAGTATCTAATGCTATTGGCTCATGTATTATCGGTTTCTGGAAGGAAGGACTAAGACTGACGTATTAGGTTCTTAACAGGTGCACAAGCGGCCTTAACGAGTAGCCCCAGGACACGAAGGATCGCTGGAATTAACTTCGTTGAAGTCATCTCCGGTTACGAGTTAACCGGCTAAACGTCGAAAGTTATCTTGTGTTTGACGGCCGTGTAGATAGGGAGGAAACTCATCGGCTTCCGGACAAATCGCACCGCTCTCAATCCCTCGGTAATTTTCTAACGCCGTTATCAAATGCGACGATTTCCGATAGACGACATTTTCCGAATTCTCTTTGCTGAGTTTCCGGCTTGTAATAAATGTTTAAAAACTGGGTCGCGCTTTTCAAATTCATCTGCTCCCGATATCAGAGAATTCCAGATTTTAAAGAGAGGAGGAGTGAACGGAAATGAGTCCCCAGGGAAACTTTCAAAAGCTCTGAAAAGCTTTGAAGACTTGCTATTCCAAGTCAAAGCACACATTGGAGATAGATATTATTTTATGCTCAAAAACAGTTTTTAAGCGAGAAATCTTTTCAGTGCTTGCTTTATCATTCACAGACCTCACAGTACAAAATGCTCTCAAAATAGGGGGAATAGGGTGATTTTTCACGAAAATATGGAAATAAATTCTTTCAAATAAAACTAATGTATAGGTAGTTATGGTATTATTGAATTCAATATGAAACGCTCAAGATTTCTAGTCGAAATATATATTGTATTTTCAATAAAATAGTTGAATTTTCAATCAAAAGAAAGTTTAATTTTCAACCTGCGAAGACGAATTTTTAACCAAGAACTTTACTACCAAAAAAAATGAATTTTCAATCCAAAGGGACGAACTTCCAACAAAATACTTTAATTTTTAACAAAGGATTTTAATTTTTAACCAAGCAGCTGAATTTTCAATAAAAAAAGATGAAATAGATTAAAAAGAGGAATTCTTAATGCAAATTTGAATAGTTGATATTTAAACCAAAAGAATAAAATTTTCAAACCAAATAGTCGAGTTTTCAACTAAAAATAGAATAATTAAATTTTTAGTTCAAAAGATTAATTTTTAACAAAAACAACGAATTTTCAACAAAATAATTCCATTTTCAACCAAAGAAATTCAACAACAAAAATAGTTCAATCTTCAACCACTAAAATGATTTTTTAACAAATTAGTTCTACTATCAACCAAGTAGTTGAATTTTTAACTACAAAAAGAATTATTAAAGAAAAATGCAATGTTGAAATTTTAACTAAAAACGAACAATTGTCAACCAACAATGAAATAGTTAAATTTTCAGTTAAAAAAAATCTTTAAAAAGAGGGAAAGAGGGGACTATTGGAAAGATTGCGAAGTCTGTAATTAGCAGTTATTTAAAATTTGTTGACCCTAATGCATTGTTCAATAGCGATATATAGGACTTTGAGAGATTAATTAAATTCTATTGATTTCCGCCTGAGTTTATCTTGAGCAAGGAGTCTGTGGGAAAGAAGTTTCTTGTTTTGGCAAATACCAACCCCAGGCTCAAAGCTTTCCCCTCTGCGTGCACGATCATGTTTGCACGGTTTGTGTACCTTATGTTTTCGTTTATATTAATTAGGACTAGGTTTCAACTCCCAGCCATAGAAAATTAAATGAACCTGACTCTAATTACTAATGTCATGCAAACTAACAAGTGCACTTGATAACATCTTGCTACATAAATGTTAGCTGAATAAATAAGGTCCCACCAGAATTGGCTGTGATTCGCATGAAATTCTTGCATACCAATGATTTATTCTTGCTTCAGAACCTATTATTTATCAATGAAAATAAAATAAATGGTTTTTATTTTTGGGCAGTGCCTAATTTTATCGCCCTCTACCTGGTTGCTCTACCCGCACTACCTGACTTCCCCTCACGCAGCTGAGGGACCGCCAGACTGCTGCCGCCGACTGGCGATGACTAAGCTGCACGAGGGGAAGTTGGGTAGTGGGGGTAGAGTAAACAGGTAGACGGCGACCAAATGGACATCGCCCGCATTTCTAAAATCGCCTAGTCACAGTGCAGCGGGTCAGTCACCATATTTTATTTTGTTAAGCGGAAATTGCTCGACCCATTATTTCCTACCCAGTGTTTACCAAATGTCGTTTATGAGCAAATTATTTATATTCATTTATTTATGCAATTTCAAACAGTCTATGTCACCAGATGTTCTAGCTGAGACCCCTAGCAATATTAATCAGAAGCATAAATTCCCTTTTTCTCATTTCCTAATGGATTAAGATGGCTCAAGCTTTTGGAGTGTGTTCGCATTTATTTTATTTATCCCTAAAGTTGAATACAAATTGCTCCACTGGGTTTTCAAATAATTGAAAATACCCACAGTCTATAGCGACCCAGTGATGGCGACTATCCCCTATTTCAAAATATTGTTTTACGTTATCTATAATAGGTCGTGAAACTTAAATTTCGAACTTCATAGGAATGTAGCTAGATATAAATTATAAACTCGTATGTTGCAAGTATATAATATATATCTCCTTATCACGAACACTAAATTATTGAACATAATAAATCCTGAATTTTCTCTCTACGTATAACGACCCTAAAGAGGAGAAGTGCAAGGGTGCCAGAATTCGCTCTAGTCTTCCCCAGAAATCGCGGAGTCGTCTTTTTTGACAATCTGTTTCCTTTTTCAGCGATAGATTTTGCGAACGTTGGTCGTAAAAATGATTTATGGACCGTGTATCATCGTCGAGCGTGGCTCACTTACATTTTCCAGATGAAAAACTTGTTTCATCCAAGTTTTTTCGCTGAAACATTCGGTTTAATTTTTTTATACTTTCAGTCCTTTTCTATACCTACGCCTCTTTTTCATTTCAAGAGCGATCATTTTTTCGACTCTGTGGTTAGTATAATGACTTATTTTAGTTGGGACAATGTTTTTGTTTGGCAGATGATATGACTTGCAGTAAATTTAGGTGGTAATGGTTTCTGTGATGCAGCAGAACCTAGAATGATTTGTGATGTAGTTGAATTAAGAGACGATTCGACGGTTGGGTCTAATTTTCTGAAACAATGGAGCGAGCGCATCAGGGGTCAAAGATGCAGCAGCTGAGTCACCGGAAAAACTCTCGTCAAAAACTAATTTAGGGGTGTTACCAAAAGACTTTGATCGAGTTTAAATTTAAGTGGTTCCATGATTAGGAATTTAAATTACGATTTTCAACAAAAGAGCTACGTTTTCAAGCAAAAAAGACGAATATTTTTTAAAAAACGTTGGCTTTAAATCCAAACAGATGAATTTTCAACCAAATAGTTGAAATTTTAACCATAAAAGATGAATTTTCAATCCAAAAGAACAATTTTTCAACAAAAAAGTCAAGTTTTGCAAGCTAAAAAGTTTGATGTTTTAGAAAAAAATTGAACTTTGAACCCAAAAAGATGAATTTTTAACAAAAAAGTTAATTTTCAATCAAGCTAGATGAATTTACAATCAAATAGTTGAATTTTCAAAGAAAAAAAAACTAATTTTTAATCAAATAGTTGCATTTACAAACAATTAGTTGATCTTTTAAGAACAATAAAAATTTTCAACAAAATAGTGGAATTTTCAACCCAAACTATTAATTTTTAAGAAATTCAAACAAAGCCTATAACTTTTCACCAAATTGTTGAATTTTTAAGCCAAAAAATTAATTTTCCATAAAATAGTTGATTTATACCTGAAAAAACGAATTTTCCACCAAATACAGGAATCATCAACCAAAACGGATTAATTTTCAACCAAATAGTTGAAATTTCAACCATAAAATATGAATTTTCAATCTAGAAGGACGATTTTTCAACAAAACAGTTAAGTTTTCAAGCTAAAAAGTTTGATCTTTTAGAAAAAATTGAATTTTAAACCCAAAAAGATGAATTTTTAACAAAAAAGTCAACTTTCAATCAACCTAGATGAATTTACAACCAAATAGTTGAATTTTCAAAGAAAAACAACTAATTTTTGATCAAATAGTTGCATTTACAACAAATTAGTTGATCTTTTAAGAAAAAGAAGAATTTTCAACAAAATAGTGGAATTTTTCACCAAATAGTTGAATTTTCAACCCAAAAAAAAATAATTTTTAGGAAATTCAAACAAAGCCTATAACTTTGTACAAAATTATTGAATTTTTAAGCCAAAAAATTAATTTTCCATAAAATAGTTGAATTATACCTGAAAAGACGAATTTTCCACCAAATAGCGGAATCATCAACCAAAACGGATTAATTTTCCATAAAATAGTTGAATTTAAATTGAAAATATTAATTTTTCACCCAAACTGGAATAGTTATATTTTCATATGAAAAGATAAATTCCCAAACAAAACAAAAAAACAATCAATTTTTATCAAAATACTTAAATTTTCAACCAAGTAATTGACTTTTCTACCATAAAAGGTGAATTTTCAATCGAAAACGACGAATTTTCAACAAAACAGTTAAGTTTTCAAGCTAAAAAGTGTACAGTTTTAGAAAAAAGTTGACTTTCAAACCCGAAAAGATAATTTTTCAACAAAAAAGATAATTTTCAATCAAGAAAGATGAACTTACAACCAATTAGTTAAATTTTTGAAAATAAACCTAATTTTTAACAAAACAAAACAAAATGTTCAACCAAATAGTTGACCTTTCAAGAAAACTGAAGTTTTTTCAAAACAATAGTGGAAGTTTTCACCATACAGTTAAATGTTCAACCTACAAAGATCAATTTTTAACCAAATTGTCGAATTTAATTTTCATCCAAATAGTTAATTTTTAATAAAGAAAGGTGAATTTTTAACCAAAAATATGAATTTTCTACCATGAAAAATGAATTTTCAATCCAAAAGGAAGAATTTTCAAGAAAAAAAATCATTTTCTACAAAACAGTTGAATTAAACCCAAAAAGAATTTTCAACCAATAGTGAAATCATCAACCAAAACAGATTAACTTTGAACCAAAATTTGAATTCATATTAAAAATATCAATTTTCCAGCCGAACGGAAATAATTACATTTTCAGTTGAAAAGATTAGTTCTCAAACAAAAAAAGGAACACATTTCTATTAAAATGGTTAAACTTCCAAAGAAGCAGTTGCATTTTCAACCAAGAAAGATGAATTGTGAACGAAAAATGTAATAGTTGATATTTTAATTAACTAAACGAGATTTTGAGTTTGAAACAAAAACTAAAAAAAGTTCAACAAAAATAAACGAAAATAGACCGAAATAGCGAGAGGTTTTAATTGGGTTTCATTAATTCAGCTCGCATTTAAGCGAAAAAACTAGAAAAAAAGTGGAAAAAGAAGAAGTTTCTTGAAAACAAGGGGAAAAAGTAGAATTGAAGGGTCCAAGGCATAAGGGTGTAAGTTTCGAAGTTCGGAAATGCGTTCTATTGGCTTAAATTAATTGCTTTGACTTATCTCACCTCCCTGTAGAAGATTATGATCCAGTTCGATTCAGAAGTGGGTCAAAATCCATGTTTGGTATTTTTTTTTAAAGTGATGACTACTTGTTTCTGTTCTTTTCATGATTCAATAGAGCTAAGTAACAACTCAAAATCATTTTCTTGATTCCATTTTAATTAATAAATATAAAAGTTACCCATTCTTTCTTTATCAATATTGTCGTTTTTGACGAGGAGTAGCACCATTGACAAGAGTTACTCTCGGAGGTGGTTGCTTCTTTCAGGATGTTTCTTTCATAGTCCAATAGAGTTAGGTAAATAGTTCGAAATTATTTGCTTTTTTTTTAAATTTGAAAACAAAAAAGGATTTGCTTGTAGATGACTGCTTATTTTTAAGTACTTTCGCGATTCGGTAGAGGTAAGTAATAGCTCGAAAGTGCTTTTTTGTATAAAAAAAAGTTAACTGCATTAGAGTTAGACAGTTTTTTGTGTCTCCTGCAAAATTCGAGTTTTTGCACTTAGGCCCTTATGCTGCAGGATCCTTCAATTCTTTTAAAAAGGGGGAAAGAGTGTGAAGTCTGGCATTGGTTTTGGCCATCCTTTTCGCTCCAATGATCCTAAACTGCTTGATCCAAGGGATCCACTTATTGATGCATAGCACGAAAAAACTTATGCATAAAAAAGCAGAACCGGTTTATTGCCTTTCGATGAGCACGTCGTGAGAAATATATACGAAAAGAAAAAGAAACCACAAAAAACTTCCGTTCTCTCGAATCTGAACTTTCTTGAATTTCAAGTATGTATAGTATTATAGAATATGAAATGTCGATCATTGAAATCTGCTCGAAATTGAAACAAATGAAAGTACTTAAACCATAATCGATTGGAAGTTTTTATCGAATTATAGATATAAATTTGTAAATGCTCACTGAAAAAAATGGTTAGTTGGGCCAACTATTTAATTTGTAAGATGTGGTACTGCTATTTTATTAGTTGGGACAACCATGTTCTCAGCTGCTGGTATACTAATTGAATAGTCACTACAACTAATGGAATTACTGTTTCAACTAATAAAATAGCAGTATCAACTAATAAAATAGCAATACCATACCTTACTCACTAAATTGTTGGCCCTACTAAAAATTTTTTTATAGCCCATTCGTTGTATCAGGAGAGATACGCATTCAAAGCTTGTTTCGAGCAACTAATGAAATTGTTGTGCCAACTAATAAAATAGCAGTACCATATCTTACTAACTAAAAAGTTGGCCCAACTAACCACTTTTTTCATTGTTCGATATAAAATTTTATTCGAAAGCAAAATGCCAATTTTCGTGAAAATATTTTTTTACTGCAAGTGTTGTCAAGCAGAATCATACAAATAGTTAAATGTTTTATGCGCTCATTCTCGTAAAAGCGATGCCCCAGCTGAATTCCTGCTGGAATCGGATTGGCGAGACTGATACTTTGAGAGGACAAATTTCAACTCAAATTGAAGATATCGACCCCATGGGGGCTGCAATAACAAGATATACGCAAAAATCACCGAAATTTCCCAACAGCAATCCATAAATTAGGCGATAATCGAGGCACGGGAAATAAAGTCGAAATCCAATTGAATTGAGATTGTAGGTATATTTATATTGATATCATCACCCTCCCTGCCCTTTCAGAGATTCGCAATCGAGATTGGCCGACTGAGGGTAAATAGAGAGAGCGGCAGGAAACGGGCAGTGCAGGCCGTGCCAGATGTCCTCTGAATGAGCCATTGCGCCCGATTAAACAAGAGTGTACGGGCGGCATAAAAAAGCGGAATAAAAAATTATGGACTGCGAGAGGTGAGAAAATCTCGAAAATTACGAGTCCCGCAAAACTTCATTTTACAAATTCCCTTACTTTTCCCTGATTTTTCCCTGACCAATTTTTCATGCTCCCTAACTAAGGGCTCGTCCATATATTAGGTAACGCTTTTCCGGACGATTTATTACCCTCCCTACCCCCTTGTAACACTGCCGTAACAAATGCCCCCCGCCCCCCTATTGTTACGCAACTTTCATTAATCTGATTTTTTCACTATAAATACAAAGTTTTTTTCTACCATGAAAAATAATTCCACGCAAGTTGTGGTATCCTATCGAAATGACCCCTTTGACTTCTTTACAAATTTTTTGGATATCACTTTTGCCCACCAGAGGAGGCTTAACAGTTCTTAAATTTTGAATTTTTTATGTTTAGGGTTTTCAATTCCAAATAATAACATAAAATCCAATTTTAGACAACAACAAACATTTGGTTGAGTTGAATTTTTTGAAATATCACAGAGAATCTTTCATGAAAGGAATAAAACAATTTGAGATTAAAGTTGAAAAATTTCTTATTTATTTAGTTACTTAAACTAAAGAGGATAACTTTTCTACCATAGAAGATGAATTTTCAATCCAAAAGGACGATTTTTTAAGAAAACAGTTGAATTTTAGACCAAAATGATGACTTTTTAACAAAATAGTTGAATATCCAACAAAATAAATGAATTTTTAACCAAATTTTCAACCTACAATGATGAATTCTCAACCAAATGGTCGAATTCTGATACAAAAAAGATTAAGGTGCAGCCAAAAAAAGTTGCATTTTCAACCAAATAGTTGAATTTTCGAGCCAAAAAGACGAATTTTTTACAAAACAGTTGAATTTTTAAACCGAAAATATTAACTTTACACGAAAAAGTTGAATTTCAACCAAATACTTGAATTTTCAACAAAAAAGATCATTATTAACCAAGAAAGATGACTTTTCAATCAAAAAGATGAATTTTCATACTAAAATGACGAATTTTCGGTCAAAAAATACGAATGTTTAACAAAATACTGGAAAAAATGACTTTCTTAGAAAGTAATTCAACTTTTAACCAATAGTTGAAATTTCAAACAAAGTAGATTAATTTTCCACGAAAAAGGACGAATTTTCAAACTAATAGTTGAATTTTGAATATAAAGATAAATTTTCCAGCAAAAATGCAATAGTTACATTTTTGATCGAAAAAATTAATTCCTTACCAAAGAAAAACGAATTTTCAAGAAAATAGTTAAATTTTTAACCAAAAATATTAATTTTACAACCAACAAGATGAATTTTTGCCAAATAAAGATTTCTTAGTCAAAAAAGAAAAAAAAGTTGATCCAAATTGTTGAACTTGCAAGACAAAAGACGATTTTTCTGTAAAACAGTTGAATTTTTAACAAAAAAGTTCATTTTCAGCTAAAATTACAAATCTTTAACTATAATAGTTAAATTTTCAGTTAAAGAAATTAATTCGCAACCAAAAAAATTGAAATTTCAACTAGAGAGATGTATTTTCAACTAAAATTATGAATCCTCAACGAAGAAATGATTTTTCAACAAAGTGGTTTAGCCTTTAAATTCTACTATAATGGTGGAACTTTCAAAAAAAAAAAGAATTTGTAACAAAACAGATGTGTTTTTATCCAACAAGGATGACATTTCAACAAAATTCTTGAATTTTCAACCAAATAATAAAATTTTTAACTAAAAATATAACCGTCAGGAGGAAACAACTGCAAAAAAAAGAAATTTATATTTGAGGACCAGAATTGGAAAATGGAATAAAAAAATTTAAAATTTAAAATGTTTGAATGATTATCCTTAACAGTTATTTAAAATGCCTCTTACAGAAATTCCCTGACTTTTGCCAGATTTTGTCAAAAATCCCTGACTTTTTCCTGACTTTCCCTGACCAATAAAATTCTCGGATGAGAGGTGAGAAAATGGCGAAAATTAGACATCACTATAGAAAAGTCAAGACAGCATTGACTCTGCAAAAAGCAGAGAGGGAAAGGAATTGCATGGCTGAGAAAACCACCGCCAAGAAGGGACAAGAAAATTACTCTGACTCATAATTTACGAGCAGGACTCGTAAAGACCAGAGATTTCCCTCCATCGTTTTCGTCGGGAGCTCGTGAATCGTAACACGAATATGAACTCATAATTTCAATAATTATCGTGCACCACGCGATTTTCGCCATTCACAACCAATGATAAAATCTCTCCCTTTCAATTATTATTACACACATAAAAATTATAGGTTCCGCGAAGTCAAATTAAAAGTTATGTCTCAGGTGGATGAACGTTTTTACGATAACGCTTCCCAGAGGTAGTAACAATCAAAAATGGCATTAAAGATGGTCTATCTATTCAAGGCGAATTTTGTTAGTCAAAAATGTAATTGTAAATTTAAATGGGTAATGCTTGGTGAATGCAAATTTTCTTTAAAAACGTGCGGTCTGAAAGACCGCACAGACCGCCGCTTTAGTTTCAGCGCTTTCGTCGAGGTAGATGGACAACATGTGGACCTGAGTGTAGTTGATGAATAATATCAATTGATAGCTCATAGTTTACAATTTAGTCACAATTTTA
>CAKNYM010052517.1:196049-208128 GCA_932195095.1 Andricus curvator | reverse complement strand
GCTGAACTACTAAGTGTTTTGCCTTTTGTCTGTTGGACTGATCTATAAAACTGTCTTAACTGGCTGAACTACCAAATATCTTTGGCAGCCCAGAATTGCCTTTTCCTTTATTATTTCGGAATATCTTTACATTGCCAGAACAATCCCATTACATTAACCTTAGTCGCTGAAGCGATTTTTCCTTTGATAATTGGACTGATCTACAGTCTGGTATTCATTGACTGAACTCTCTTCTACCTTCAATATTTCGAACAGTATTTACATTCCCAGGACTGCCCCATGATTGCACCTATTATTGCCAGGACAGCACAATTTGGTTGTCCTTATTAGCTGGACTGGTCTTGCCAGTGTTTACAGTGTTGTCAGTGATTGTGCTGATCACATTTTATTGAAATATCTGCACCTGATCAACTCCTGCTATCTCAGAAGCTTTTGAACTATATTATATTATGACATAGAGTTTATCTAATGTCACGCATCGAAAGAACGTGACATTTGACTCTATAAATTATGCATGAAACGTTTGTAGCCATCGTGGACATCGAATAGACATTACTATCGGATATTGGTAACGTTACGTGATGGATATCTCATAAAAAGCGATCGCTGCTCAGCTAGTGTAGACGGAATTCATTTAAAACTTATACCAGATCAAAATTCAAAATCATGAATCGAGATCACAGGAAATGGCAGCTATAACGTAGCTATAGGGTTGTTCAAGTCTCATGAAACTTTGGCTAAATGAAAAGTTTCATGCACCTTTGGAAACGTTTCAAAGTTTCCAAAGTTTCAAATATTATAAAGCTATGAAGGATTCAATTTTTGTCATTTAATTCTGTATTAATATAGATTATTATTAAATATTATATCAATGTTAATACTAACATTATTATGATGTAATATAAATTACAGGGCCTAAATATTGTTAGGTCCAACACACTTTGTGTAATCCGGAATGAAAAAGTGTACAGCGGAAAAATAACTTTATCTTGTAAGCAAAATATACAGTTTTCTATGTTAATATTTTCAAATTTTTTAAAATTAATCGAAATTCCTATTTATTTTTCATAGGTTTCACAATATTTTTCCTTTTCCCCGCTTTTTTCCTTTTTCTCTTTTTCCTCTTAAATGCAAACTGAATGAATAGAATCCAGTTAGAAAATCCAACTATTTTTGGTTGAAAATTCATTCTTTTTGACTGAAAAGTTTATTATTATTTTTTTTGGTGTGGATCATTTAATCATTTTGTTGAGAATTCAACAGTTTACTTAAGAAATCCTTTTTGGTTGAACACTTAACTGCTTTGTAGAAAATTCGTCTTGTTGGCTTGAAAATTCAACAATTTGGTAGACATTTTTTTTCTCTATTTATTTAAAATTCGTCTGCTTTGTTTGAAAATTTATCTCTTATGGTAGAAATTTATTCTTTTTCGGTTAAAAATGCAACTGTTTGGTTGAAAGTCAATCTGTTTTGATTGAGTATTCAACAATTTTGTTAAAAATTCGTCTTTTTGGATGAATTCAACTACTTCTGATTTAAAATAAAAATATTTTATGGTTGAAATATCAATTATTACATTTTTCGTTGAGAATTAATTTTTTCTTGTTGAAAATCAACAACTTGGTTGAAAATTGAACTAATTTGTTACAAAAATAAATTTGTTTGTTAGTGATTCATAATTTTAGTTGAAAATTCATCTCTTTGGTAGAAAACTAATCTTCTTGGTTGAAATTTAATCTATTTGGTTGCAAATTCAACTACTTGGTCAAAAGTTTAACCGCATTGATAAAAATTCACTTTTTTTGGTTTAACTTATTCAGTTAAAGATTCGTCATATTATGTTATAAATTAATCTCTTTGGTTGAAAATTGTAACTATTTTGTTGGAAATTTATCTTTTTTTAGTATGAAACTAATCGTCTTTGTATCAAATTCATCTGTTTGGTTGAAAATTCATCTACTTGGTTGAAAATAACCATTTTTGTTGAAAAATCATATTTTCGGGTCGAAAATTCGACTTTTTAGTATCAAATTCGCCTTTTTGGACTAAAAATTCAACAATTTGGTTGAAATTTTTGTTCTTCCTTGACTGAAAAATCCTTTTTGGTTGAAAGTTCAACTAATTTGTTGCAAATTCGTCTGTTTGGTAAAAAATTTATCTCATTTAGTAGGAATTTAATCTTTTTTTAGTGATTAATATTTTTCGCAGAAAATTCAACTATTTTGTCGAAAATTCGTCTTTTTGGTTTGAAAACTCATCGCTTTTGATGGAAATTTAATCGTTTTAGTGAAAAAAGCAACTGTTTGGTTGTCTATAAATTCGAATCAGTCAATGTTTTACTAATATCAATTAGTGGCTCAATCCTAGCTATTAGTCAGCTATTTTTTTACTGGTAAATCAGTAAGACTGACTAATTCGTCAGTAAAAATAACTGATTCATAGCTAGAATCCAGTTACTGATTGAAATTGATAAAAATTGAAACCTATTCTAATCCAGATATTTGAAAATAATCTGATTTGTTAAAAGTTCATCTTGCTAGTTTAAAATTAATCTTTTTAGTTAAAAATTCAACTACTTGGTTGAAAATTCATGTATTTTTGCAAAAATTCGTCTTTTGCGGTAGAAAATTAATCTATTTAATTGAAAATTCACCTTTCTGATTGAAAGTTCAACTATTTGTTTAAAATTTCATCTATTTTGTTGAAAATTCAATATTTTGACTTGAAATGTTAGGAATTTAAAGCCTAATGTGGACTTATTCGGCTTATTTCTTGCTGGCTCAACCAAGTACGAATCGAGGATCGCTAAATAATTTCTAATTTAAGTGCAAAGTTTCGTAATCTAAATTAATTAGCAATTACTATAGAAGGATTGTGGGAGTATCTGAGAAAAAAATGTCGCGTTGATAAGGATTTAATCAAGCAATGAAGCCCCTTTGTTAAAATTAATATCCATTACTTTTTACAGTCGGGTTTCTCTCGCCCTTTAGCGAGTGGAGGTGGAATAGCCTCATAATAGAGCAAATATTCAACCCGACGTTAGGAGATTGCCAATTATATGAGCGTTTATGAAATGCCCAAAACGTATCACCACCGCAGGGAGGAAAGTGGGAGCAGATGTAATTTTATATTCATGAATCGTGTTCCCTTTGTGTATTGTGCTACATTGAAAATGCCACTGCTTACGCGTGCTTCGCGTGAGTAAGTTGAGAGAGCTTTAATACTAAAAAGCTAGCTGAGAGACAGGGATATAAATTACATTGTTTATTGAACTTGTGGTATGGAATTGTCATTCGGGAAAGTCTGTGAAGACCCTCGCCTCGTTCAAGAGTTTCGTGGGAATCCTCTTCACTTTACGAACTTATTACGAAGCTTTCATTACACATAGTAGCGACCATCTATTACGAGAAAACATAACATGCCCTCAGGGAATGATGGCAATGTTATTACGCCTTTTATTTTCATATTGGAACAGTAATCTCATCGTTAATCACGTGTAATACATACACGTTACAGAATGTTTAGCATTCAATTTTTATGATCTGTATTGATTAATTTTAGGTTCGAGATTATTTTTATTAATTAAGGATACATTTTTATACCTTTGGCAGACTTCTGAAATCGAAATGCTTTCAAAACGAGGGAAAGAGGTGATTAACCATATCTAATTTAATATGAAGCGCTTAAGATTTCAAGTCTAAATATATTGCATTTTCAACGACGATAAAAAAGATTGATTTTCTACCAATAGAGATGAATTTTCAACGAAAGATTTGAGTTTTCAAGCTATAAAGTCAAATGTTTTAGAAAACAATCAACAGGATGAATCTTCAACAACACAATTTTTTTGCAACCAAGATAGACGATTTTGCAGGCAAATAGTTTAATAAAAAGAAATTAATTTTAGACTAAACATTTGCATTTACAACCAAACAGTTGAACTTTCAAGCAAAATATGTACATTTTTAATTAAAAGAGATGAATTTTCAACCAAGGAGCTGAGTCTTCAAGCTATACAGTCAAATATTTGAGAAAACATTGTTGATTTGACTCGACTTTTAAACCCTAAAAGATGCATTTTCAAGAAAAAAGTACATTTCCAACCGAGGAAGATGACTTTTTAACCAAATAGTTTAATTTTCAACCAATAGAAAGTGTTTTTAGCAATACTGTGCAACTTTCAACCAAGTAGTTGAATTTCCCAAAAAAGACGAATCTTCAATGAAAAATTTAATATTTGAATTTTTAACTAAAAATGATCGATTTTTAACCAAAAATGGAATAGTTAAATTTTTATTTAGGAGACTTAATTTTTAACAAAAAAAATTTCAACAATATAGTTTAATTTTCAACAAATAAAATATTTTCTTAAGACAGTAGTTCGACGTTCAACCAAATAGTTGAATTTTTGCCCAAAAAGGTTACTTATTAATAAAATAGTTGAATTTTCAACCATATAGTAGAATTTTTAACCAAAAGAGATGAATTATAAAACAAAACAAAAAATCAATCAACAAGATTAATTTTCTACCAAGACGATGAATTTTTGACTGAAAACGATCAATTTTCCACCAAAAATGGAATAGTTAGATTTTTAGTTAAAAAACATAATTTTCATTAAAAACTTAATTTTCATTAAAAAATAAATATTCAACAAAACAGTTGAATCTCTAACCAAAAAAATGATTTTTTAAGAATGTAGTGCAGTCTTCAAGCTACACAGTCAAATATTTTAGAAAACATTGTTGATTTGACTTGACTTTTCAACCCTAAAAGATGAATTTTCAAGAAAAAAGTACATTTTCAACCGAGGAAGATGACTTTTTAACCAAATAGTTGAATTTTCAACCAATAGAATGTGTTTTTAGCAATATAGTGCAACTTTCGGCCAAGTAGTTGGGGGGGGGGGGGGGGGCCCTAAAAAAAGACGAATCCTCAATGAAAAATTTAATATTTGATTTTTTAACTAAAAATGATCGATTTTTAACAAAAAATGGAATATTTAAATTTTTATTTAGGAAAATTAATTTCAACAAAAAAAATTTCAACAATATAGTTCAATTTTCAACCAATAAAATGTTTTCTTATGGCAGTAGTTCGACGTTCAACCAAATTGTTGAATTTCCAACCAAATAGTAGAATTTTTAACCAAAAGAGATGAATTATTATAAAACAAAAAATAAAATCAATCAAGAAGATTAATTTTCTACCAAAAAGATGAATTTTTCACCGAAAAGGATCAATTTTCCACCTAAATGGAATAGTTAAATTTTAAGTTAAAAAACTTAATTTTCATTAAAAAATAAATTTTCAACAAAATAGTTGAATCTTTAACCAAAAAAATGATTTTTTAAGAATGTAGTGTAGTCTTTAAGCTATACAGTCAAATATTTTAGAAAAAATTGTTGATTTGACTTGACTTTTAAACCCTAAAAGATGAATTTTCAAGAAAAAAATACATTTTCAACCGAGGAAGATGACTTTTTAACCAAATAGTTTAATTTTCAACCAATAGAATGTGTTTTTAGCAATATAGTGCAAATTTCAACCAAGTAGTTGAATTTCCAAAAAAAAGACTAATCCTCAATGAAAAACTTAATATTTGAATTTTGAACTAAAAATGATCGATTTTTAACAAAAAATGGAATAGTTAAATTTTTATTTAGGAAAATTAATTTTTAACAACAAAAAATTTCAACAATATAGTTTAATTTTCAACCAATAAAATATTTTCTTGAAACAGTAGTTTGAATTTCAACCAAATAGTTGAATTTTCGACCAAAAATGTTACTTATTAACAGAATAGTTGAATTTTCAACCAAATAGTAGAATTTTTAACCAAAAGAAATGAATTATAAAACAAAACAAAAAATCAATCAACAAGATTATATTTCTACCAAAAAGATGCATTTCAACTGAAAACTATCAATTTTCGACCAAAAATGGAATAGTTAAATTTTCAGTTAAAAAACTTAATTTTCATTCAAAAATAAATTTTCATCAAAATAGTTGAATCTTCAACAAAAAAAATGATTTTTTAAGAATGTAGTGCAACTTCCAACTAAGTAGTTAAATTTTCAACCAAAAAAGATGAATGCTCAATGAAAAAATCAATAATTGTATTTCTCACTAAAAACTATCAATTTTCAGCCAAAGGTGTAGTTAAATTTTCAGTTAAGAAAATTAATTTTCATCTAAACAGGAAACGAATTCTCAGCCAAGAAGTAGAATTTTTAACCGAAAGAGATGAATTCTGAACCAAAAATATACTATACTATACTATACACTTTTCAATAAAAAAGAATTAACTTTAAACAAAAAATAGTTGGATTTCCTTATCGCTTTATATTAATTCAGTTTGCAATTAAGCTAAAGACAAGAAAAAGGGGAAGTTTCTTAAAAACAGCGGGAAAAAGAGGAAATCTTTAAAAGAGGGGAAAAGATATTTTGTGCCGGTGTTATTTTGAGCTTTTACAGTTTTATAATTGAGGATTGAATTAGGGGAGAGGAGTGAGTAAAATAGTTGAAATTGTATGCAGACGAAGAGGGTTTAATTAACATGACATTGACGACGATTCGAACGATTCGAACGAGTGACACGACCCCTGTCCCCAAACGCAGTTAAATATAGAGTTCGCTCGTTCATGTGTAACTGGAGCTTGATTTTTTCCCTCGTTCGTTTCGGATTTCGAATTTCGGTATCGACACGGATTAGGGATATTAAACGCTAATTTTTTAACGCTTGTCCAACTGTCGTCCAACGATCAACGCTCTCGGATCAATGACAACCCCACATCAGTCTCAGTTATATATATATATATATATATATATATATATGTATATATATTCAATAGGCTTTTATCACGTATATGATCACACGTTGTGCAATAAGGGTGTGACGTTAAAGATATTAACTGGTAACTCGTGGTGAATGGCACTCTGTCATAGTACCTGATCCATTAACTCTAGCTAGCTTTTCCCGCAGTCTTTTTATTTTCAGACATATAGCTCGCGTCTAAAATTTAGCATAGAGAAAGTATTAGATAACTAATAAGGAAGTGTCCACTTCAAAAAATCAAATAAATTTGTGGTTGATTCCGAATCAATCTCACAGAAAAAAGAAAGTATAAATTAAAGACCCATTTCAGGGAACAATGTACCTACACTCAGATAAATGTCCTCTTGTGTCAGAAAGATGCTTCTTGACGCAGGAAACATTATTCTTTTGCGACAAACTTCACCTAATTTTGTAGCCAAATAATTATGTTTAAAAAAATATTTTCATGGTTCAAAACAAAGCAGGCAAAAAGGACGATGTTTTTGTTTCAAGACACCCTTTCTCTGAGTGTGCAACAAAAATTACCCGTCGTAGTGCGAATGCTACACTGCAACAAGCGAAGTGTCTTTATGTAAAACGTAATTTAGTCTAATTCTCTATTTTTTAGTGAGAAAATGATTGTTCTATAAATAATTTGTTGTAATAGTAAGCAACCTAAATCAGTTCATCCAATTAATAACCCTATACACCATACATTGTTGTATCTTGAGAGATCCTTTCTTAAATTAATAGCTTTGTTACCCTCTTTTTATAAATAACATTTCCATAAATTCTTTCTTTTTCTGACTTCTCTCATGATGAAGGATGTTAATATCATCCAAATTGAAATCGTGACTAGAAAATTTGAAGAATTACTCAGTAAAATAATTAAAAATCCATAGAAATTTCAAAAACATTAATTAAAAATAGTATTACCTTTTTAAAGATAACTGAAAATGCTAAAATACTTTTTAATCACATTTTGGTCTCCTTTGACGTAATAGCCATGTTTCGAAATATTCCTTATGAAAGAGATTCATAGGATCAGTTTTGTCTCCTATTTTAGCTGAAATAGTTATGAAGGATTTAGAAAATTAACTTTTTGAAAAAAATTCATTTTAATCATGATTTTTAAGCAAAATATGTTAACGATTCAGCATTTCCGGTACATAGAAATAATATCGATACTCTTTTGAATGCATTTAATATTATACACCCAAGATTAAAATTTACTGTTGAAATAGAAACTGAAGGGAGATTACATTTTCTAGATATGACTTTAAGTAAAACTGATGAAGGATATATTATCACAGATTGAAACAGAAAAAGCGATATGTTCAGGAAGAACACTTAGTTTTCTCTCTAATCATTCTATTCACAACAAGATAGGAGTCATAATAAATTTGATAGATAGAGCTCTTAAATTATCACATCCAGTGTTTCACGAAAAAAATATTGAACTGTGTAACAAATTCTTTTTCTTAACCATTATCTTTTTGATTTTATAGAAAAACATGCACATAATAGAATAAATTATATATGAAAACAGTAATCAAAATAAAAAATAGGGAAGATTCGAACACATTTAACACGATTGTTCTACCTCATTTTGGAAAAACTTTGAAGATTTTGTAATCACGATTTCAATTGGGATGATGCTAAAATCCTTCATCATGAGAGAAATCAGAAAAAGAGAGAATTCAGGGAAATGTTATTTATAAAGAGAGAGGGCAACAAAGCTATTTATTTAAAAAAGAATTTGTCGAGATACAACAAAGTATGGGATAGGGTTATTAATTGGAGAAATTAATTTCAGTACCTATTTTTAAATACGAAATATAAATGAAATTTTATATAACCCTCAATCAGTGAATGAATAATGAGGTTAATTTATTTGATACTAGTATGAAAATACCTCGGAAAATACTTTTAATTCAATTCTTTAGACATTTTTTTTCATTTGAGAACATTAATATAATATATATATATATAGCTTTTCATCTTTTATAAAGAATTCTTACTTTCAAAGTCTCAAATTCTATTCTTTGTTGAAAATTCATGTATTTTGTTAATAATTCCTCATTTGTGGAGAAAATTAATCTTCTTGATTAAATAATAAACTTTTCGATTGAAAATTCAACTCTTTGCTTGAATGTTGAACTCTTTCTTGAAAATTCATTTTTTAAGATTCATCATTTCAGTTAAAAATTCATTTCTTTAGTTGAAAATTGATCTTTTATGGTTAAAAATTCATTTATTTTGTTGAAAATTCGTACTTTTTGGTAGAAAATTAATCTTCTTGGTTGAAAATTCATCCTTTTTGGTTGAAAATGCAACTGCTGTTTATTTCAAATTAAAATCGTTTTTTTGACAATATATTAACTTTTAAATGTTTTTTTGAGATTTTTTTTTTTTTTTTGTGAAAAATCAACTACGTAGTTTAAAGTTGAACTACTTTGTAAAACATGCATTTTTTTTGTTGGAGATTCAACATTTTAGTTGAAAATTCAACTATTTGACCGTAAATTAACTTTTTTATTAAAAATTCATATTATCGTGTTGAAAATTCAGTTTTTTTTGTAGAAAGTTCGTCTTTTTGACTGAAAAATGCAACAGTTTCGTGCAAACATAAACTGTTTGGTTGCAAATTAAATTTTTTGTTAAAAATTCATATTTTTTGATAAAAATTAATCTACGTTGGTAGACAATTAATCTTTTTGGCTAAACATGAAAATATTGATTAGAAACTTTAACTCTTCTGTTGGAAATTAGATTTCTTTGGGTTAAAACTTAATTTTTTATGTGAAAATGTAGCTTCTCCCTTTTTAGTTGAAAATGTATTCTTTATAATTTGAAAGAGGAAGTTGGTTGAAAATTCAACTATTTGTTAGAAAATTGATCTTTTTTTTCAAAATCTGTCTATGCGGGTCAAAAATCAATCTTGTTTGTTGACAATTGATCTTTTTTAGGAGAAAATTCATCTTTTCTGTTGAAATTTTTTTTCCGGTTTGAAAGACAATTGTTTTCTGAAACAGTCGTCATTTTAACTTGAGAACTTAACTATTATTATGTGAAAGTCATCTTTTATGGTTAAAAATTCAACTTTTTTGTTGAAAGTTCGTCCTTTTGGAATGAAAATTCATTTTTTATGGTAGAAAAGTAATCTTTTTGGATTGAAAAATCACCTCTGTTAGCTGGAACTGAACTTTTTTTTCGAAAATTCTACTTTTCTACTACTTTTCAGGTTGAAAATTCAACCTATGTGACAAAAAAAAATTTCTCAGCCAATAAAGGCAAGAAAATGCATCCAAAATGTTTAATTATCAAGTCGAAAAGATGAATTTTCTGCAAAACTGTAAAGTATTCAACTCGAAAATATTAATTTCAAACCAAAAAGTTATTTTCCAACAAAACTGTTGAATTTTAAAGCCATAAAAGAAAATTTTCTACACAAAAATTAAATTTTCAACCTAAAAATATGAATTCTTCACCAAAATAATTGAAGTGTCAACCCAAAAAGACGAGTTTTCAAAAAAAAAGAGTTGGATTTTCAACCAAAAAAGATGCCCTGGTCACCGAGAAGATTAATATTCTAGAATAAAAGACAAATTTTTTAACAAAATACGTGATTATTAACCATGTAGTTGAATTTTCAATTAAAGAACTTAAATTTTTAACCAAACATAAAAAGACGAATTTTCCACAAAGCAGTTGAATTTTTAACCAAAAAGAATGTATTTTTAACAAAAGTGTTGAATTTTCAACAAAAAAATAAAATTATCTTCAACTTCAGTTTATCAAAAATTCCCTGGATCGGATAAAGACGTATCGCCTAATCTCCCCTAAAATAGAACATATTTTGTCCCCGAGAGATTCTGCAACTTCTAGTGTAGAACCTTCCAGATTTGAAATATATATTAGACGATATAATCAAAATGATTTATATTGGCTATAAATCACGGGTTCCTTGCAATATAATTATATTCACTTCAAATTACAATTTTAAATCGCAACGGAAGTTCTACAAAAATTGTGCACTAATTAGAATTAGCATGAATGAAAAAACGTAAATCTTTCCAAAAACAATCATACTCTTCTTAGAGTAAACAAACGTCAAAATTCCAAGAAGAAGTTCTTTAAAAAAGTTCCTACAAAAAAAATCCAGGTTTTGAAATTAATTTTTCAGGTCACTGCCAGGTTTTTCCTGATGTCCCAGTCAAATCACCACCCTGGCGATAAAGAGATGTGAAAGTCTGATACTTAAAGTTTCAACACTCTTCTTTTGAGCCTTCCTCTTCCCAGAGAAAATTGTAATTAATTCGACAGACATTTAGTTGGAGGAAGGCAAAATCCTGTAAATGAACCATTTGCCACTCGACTCCCCTCCTAAAGATCCCAGTCTTCATTTGTCTCCCGCATAAGGAAACTCTGAAAGAGTGCCAAATTAGGAAGCGTACCTCGAATCTTTTGAGAATACAGTTCTCTCAGAGTTGCTTCCTCCGCGGGAAATGAATTCCTCCCTACAATTTGATGAATGAATAAAGCAGCAATTTATTAAGACTCTGAAGTATGCGGAAAAGTTGAGTATTGAGTTTCATTTTCACAGTTGGTGTTAATTTGTCATTCTGAGATGGAGAACCTACATCCTTCGAAATTTTTATTCAAATCATACTCTTTCCAGTAATAGGTCATTACCAAATTTGTAATATACTGAAGTAATAAGATGCGCTTTTCAGTCACTGTCGAGAAAAGCGGCTTTAAAAAAATCCACGCACGTTATATTGACCGTGAAGCAAGAGTCTTTCAAGTCCAGGTTAGATCAGGTTGTAGAGCTTCGATTATGTAGCCGGAGAGTCTCAGCTCGATTCTTGCTGCCTGCGTTTTTTGCAATTTTTTCTATTGTCCATCTTATTACTTTAGCACATTACAAGTTTGCTAATCATCCTTTACTGGTAGGTGTATGAATCCGGGTGATTCCCATTTGATCGCCTTCTACCTGCATGCTCGACTCCAACTACCTAACTACCCCTCTCGCAGAAGAGGGACCGCCAGAGTGCTGCCGCCGGCCCTTGCCAGAGGGGGTCCTTTGTACTTAATGAGAAATAAATAATGGAGATTTCGGTACAAGGACCCCTCTGCTGGTAAATTTCGCCTGCAGCAGTGTGGAGGTACACCGCGATCAAATGGGCACTGCCCATGAATCCAAACAAAATTGCGAAATGTGTAGGTTTCCCTTGTGAGATGGGGGTGGTAGTTCTTGAT
>CAKNYM010052517.1:155988-181509 GCA_932195095.1 Andricus curvator | reverse complement strand
ATTCGAGTCGAATCGATTGACCTTCAATATTAATACATTTTATTGAAGAGTAAGGAAGCTATGGTAATGCATAATATTTGAAAATACGGTTTTCTATAGTAAAACTTTTTCTTCAACATAATTTAAAGTTGATGCAAGAATATAAAAGATCCCTTGGTTCGAAACGAATCGATTGACCTATAATATTAATACATTTTATTAAAGAGTAGGGAAGTTATGGTTAATTATATATTTCGAAAATCGGTTTTTTGTAGTAAAACTTTTTTCATTATCATAATTCAAAATTGATGCAAGAACGGAAAAGATTCCTTGATTCAAGGCAAATCGATTGATCTATAATATTAATACACTTTATTGAAGATTAAGGAAGTTATGCTCATTTATAATATTTGAGTCATCTGCTCCAAACAGAAAAACTTTTTTCATTGACATAATTCAAAGTTGACGCATGAATAGAAAAGACTTTTTGATCCTAAGTTTTCAAATAGGGTAATTCTGACAATTTTTGTAAAGAAATCATAAAGCTGGGAAAGGGATAGGGTGCTACAGAACTTTTCTCATCCCTTTTCCAGCTCGAAAAATTATCATTTCGAATACAAAATTTGATTTGTCTGATTTGTCTTTGTGTTAAAAAATGTTTTTGTATTTTTTCGTAGTTTTACATTTTTTGTACATTTCTTTTTTTAAATTGATCAAAATGAAGACTTTGGTTTGTCTATTATTGAAAAAAATAACTAATGCTTCCTCTATGAGAAAGCAAATACATTTGCTAACGGGAAGCAAAGTGCTCGTGAAATGAGCACCATATTTTTTATTATTATTTATTATTTTTTTTTTTTATTAATTATAAATGCAAACAAAGTGGAAACACTCGAGATCGAATTCACAGCTAGTTTAACAAAGTAGGCGAATTTTTTATAAAAAAGATGACTTTTTGAAATATGGTTACATTTGCAACAAAATAATTAAATTTGTCAACCAAATAATAGAATTTTTAACCAAACCAGATGAATTCCGAACCAAAAATATAATAGTAGCCTTTTTAATAAAAAAATAACTTTTACCTAAAAATATAGTTGGATTTTCTTATTGGGTTAAAGTTCTTAGTTTTATCTAAGTTCGTAACGTTATTTCCACTTATGACGCCAGGCCACTTTTTCTTTTAGGACTACACCACTGGTTATTAGATCATTTTTTATTCTCGAAATTGGATAATTTTGGTATTAAACGGAAGATTGAGATGAGCTGCCACTTTTGATACCTCAGGATTTCCTGTGGCTCTTTTCTCTTTCAGTTTCCCTTGGTTGGTTTCATCTTCACCTAGGAGCATTATCGGTCTGAACAAACGTTGCAATTTGATTCGTATCCAGACACTAAGGACCACCCCGTTACGTTAAGATAAGAAGAGCTAGTGTCTGCAAGAAACTTCGAAGACCCCTGACCTCCAGAAACTCGCGATACGACGATTGAGAGAAACTTTGGCGAACAAACGGGAAGGAAAAGCACCCCATCACGTGACCGTTACATCTTCCGACCTTTCTTCAACTTGGAAAGAGTTTAGTTTAGGAGTTTATCTCGAATTCGCAACTATGATAGGTGGTTCAGGGTTCTCTCCAGTCGCCTGAATCGCTTGCAATTTAAAGGTTTTCGCTTCAAGGCCAAGAACGATCAATACTGGTGCCAATTCACCCCGTCTAGGAACTCATTGCAGAAAAATTTATAGGGGGTGAAACGATAAAAAAAATGTCTCCATGGTCCGCGTAAAAGCTCCGAGCAGGATTATAAACCACGAAAATAAATTATACCGCCAGACCTGGTGTCTACATTCAAGGGAAACAAACTAAATTTCTGCTCCAACAAATAAAAAAGATTCCTGATAAGGAAAAACAGCCTTCAGAAGTAATCAGGGTGTCTGCCCTTCGGATCATTTTAAATTACTGGTCAATTCCCGATATTCTCTCGATCAATTGTTAATTTTTCCTGGTCAATCTAAAAAGAGAACAGGGAATTTTGGAAATGAATTATAATTCTGATTCGGAACATCAGATTATTTTTGGTCAGAAGGATAACAATTTTAATTTGGAACAGAGAATTTTGTAATCAAATTATTCTTCTGAATTTGAACAGGTTTTTTTAAATTCCCTTTTTATACATCAGAATTAAAATTAATTTCCAAAATGTCCTTTTCCGTGTAAAAAATTACCTGTTTCAGGACAACATTGTAATTCTTTACGAAATTCCCTGTTCTACGAAATTTTTTTGTACCTGATTCATTTATTCCCTGTCCAAAGTCAGAATTAGAATTCTTTTAGAAAATTCTCGATCCCAAATCACAATCAAATTCATTTTCATAATTCTCTATTCCAAGTCAGAATTATATTTATTTATAAAATTTTCTATTATAATTTAGAAATATAGTGACTCCCTTTTTTCAACATTTGGAAGAGGGAAGTTTCAAACTGTGGCGAATTCTGACTTGGAAGAGAGATTTGTTTAAATTACTTTCTTGTGAATAAAAATAAAAATTATTCTTCAAAATTCCCGTTCTTTATCAAAAATTACCTATTCCAAATCGAATTATAATTCTTTACGGTAACTACCTGTCCTAAAGTCCAAATTATAATTCTTAACGAAATTTCCTGTTCTAAATAGAACCTAAAATAAAAATTATAATTTATTCTTTACTGAAATTCGCAGTTTTAACTCGGAATTATAAGTCTTTATGGGAATTCCCTGTCCCATTTGTCAAAATTATATTTCTATATTGAGATTCCCTTTCCCAAGTTCAAAATTTTAATTATTTTAGAAAATTCTCTGTCCCGAAGTAAAAAGTTATAATCATTTACGAAATTCCCTGTTAAAAAATCAAAATTATAACTGTTTAGAGGAATTCCCTGTCCCAATTGTCAAAATTATATTTCTTCACTGTTATTCCCCTGTCCCAAAGTAAAAATTATAATTTCTTACGAAATTCCCTGTTCAAAAATCAAAATCAGAATTATTTACAGGAATTTCCTGTGCCATATGTTAAAATTCTACTTTACTATTTTCGCTGTTCAAAATTAAAAATTATAATTTTTTTTAAATTTCCTGTCTCAGTTGTACAAAATTATGTATATTTCTTTACTGAAATTCCCATTCCCAAATTCAAAATTATAATTCTTTTAGAAATTTTCCTGTCCCAAAGTCAAAATTATAATTCTTAACGAAATACCCTGTTCCAAAGTGAAATTTATTATTCTTTATGGAAATTCCCTGACCCAATTGTCAAAATTATATTTCTTTACTGAAATTCCCTGCCAAAAACTCAAAATTATAATTTTTCAGAAAATTTCCTCACCCAATTCTCAAAATTATATTTCTTTACTGAAATTCCCTGTCAAAATTTCAAAATTATAATGCTCTGAGAAAATTACCTGTCCCAATAATTAAAATTTTATTTCTTTACTGAAATTCCTTCTTGCAAATTCAAAATAATAATTTTTTTAAAATGTTTCTTTCCCAAAGTGAAAATTATCATTTTTCACTGAAATTCCCAGCTAAAAACTCAAAATTATAATTCTTTGAGAAAATTCCTTGTTCAAAATGTCAACATTATATATTTTTTTATTGAAATTCCTATTTCCAAATTCAAAATTATAATTCATTTAGAAAAGTCACTCCCTCAAGTAAAAATTATAATTATTTACGAAATTCCCTCTTCGAAAGTCAAAATTATAATTCCTTAGGGGAATTACCTCTTCCAGTTATTAAAATTATATTTCTTTGAGAAAATTCCCTGCCCAAATTGTGAAAATGATATTTCTTTACCAAAATTCCCTGTTCAGAACTCAAAATTATAATTCTTTGAGGACATTTCTTGTCCCAATTGTAAAAATTGTATTTCTTTACTGGAATTCCCTTTTCCAAATTAAAAATTACAATTCATTTAGAAAATTCTCTGCCCCAATGTAAAAATTAGACTAATTTACGAAATTCCCTGTTTAAAAGTCAAAATTCTAATTCTTTACGGGTATTCCCTGTCCCAATTGTGAAATGTCGAAAACTCAAAAATATAATTTTTTGAGAAAATTCCTTGTCCCAATTGCCAAAATTATATTCCTTCACTGAAATTCTCTTTTCCAAACTCAAGATTATAATTCTTTTAGAAAATTTTCTGTTCCAAAGTCAAAATTATAATTCTTTACGAAATTTCCTGTTCCAAAGTCAAAATTATATTTTTAACTACAATGTCCTGTCCAGAACTAAAAATTATATTTCTTTAGTGAAATTCCCTTTCCCAAACTCAAAATTATAATTCTTCGAGAAAATTCCCTGTCCCAATTATCAAAATTATAATATTTCTTTCCTAAAATTCCATTTCCCAGGCTCAGAATTATAATTCTTCTATAAAATTCCCTGTCCCAAAAAGAAATTTATAATTCTCTACGAAATTCCCGGTTCGAAAGTCAAAACTGTAATTCTTTACGAGAATTCCGTGTCCCAATTGTCAAAACTTTAATAAAATTCTCTGTTCTGAACTCAATATTATATTTCTTTACTGAGATTCCATGTCGTAAGTTAGAATGATAAACCTTTTAGAAAATTCCCTCTCCCAATTGTAAAAATTATACTTCTTTACTGTAATTCCCTTTCCCAAATTCAAAATTCCAATTATTTACGAAAATTCCTTATTCCAAGTTGCCCGATTTCCCGGTCTGGTAGACCGTCTACTAAAACTTAATAATTTGTAACGAAAAGAATCTTAGGAATGCCTCATATGAAATTTTTCTTGCATGTGTCGGGTTTATAATAAAAAAAATGATACCAATCCAAATGAAATCCCTCGCCCCGGGATAGGAAAAGTGGAATAACAGACATTCTCGGTAAGAAGCGAGTGTATTTTAAATATCTAAAATTCTTTTCATCGACGTCAAAGAAGCCTGATTAATGGCGTTGATCGAGCGAGATAGAAAACGAGAGAGCTGAATAGATGGTAAAAAATAGAGAGAGAAATGGGTAACTCATCGAAGCAGACAGAATGTACTCCTCTGTACGATTTAATAGGATCAAACATTGCGAAATGAGTGTTAGCTCGTTGAAGAAATATTCACTGAACAATCTCACTGGCAAAATGTATAGTCGACTGGCTCTGGTTCGAGTTTGATGAATACTCTGATCAGAAACGTTTTTCATCGATTTCGAGCAACTGTTTCATTTTTTTCTCAATAAGAATTCTAATAGCTCTTAACAGAGTTGTTTCCGGGTCCAAAAAATATGACAAACTGTTATCGTCTCTTTTATACGTTTCGAGTCACATCGAACATTATTAGTCAATCTTAGACATAAAGTAAGGCAAATTACAAGAAGACTTTTAAAAAGTCGCATTAGTCGTATAAAACTACAAAAAAAGTTGCAAATTCGAAAAAAATCAACAAAAAGTCGCATCAAATTTTTAACCCTAGAAGTCCACACTGGGGGCCATTGGACCCCAGCGCTTTTTCATTTGAGTGTCTCTTTTAGACAAAGATCAATATCGATGTTTCGACCCAATGTAAATTCGTTTTAGGTATCTGAGGACAGGTCACATAGGTTGGCGTCGTCAGTTAGTCCTCAGGTAGGAAGCAAGGTAGAAGCAAAACCTGAGTGGGGGCCATTGGACCCCAGTGTGGACTCAGTGTAACTTTTTCGTACGATAAGTGAAATTTTCTTTTTAATTATTTTTGGTTTCTTTCTGTGCAAAATTATGTGCGAGAAGAAAATTTTTAATGAAATATTACTTTAAAAATAGTATATTACATTTCTGGGTAAAAGTGGTCTGTAAGGCTAAATTGCGGCTAAACTCGGGTCGGCTGCGCTTCTTGCCAACGTGCGATGTGTGACGATCACCGGTCGGGTCGCTGACACGAATAACATTTATAAATTGAAAAATAAAAAAATAAAAATATAGACAATTCCTTTTTACTCTTTTGAACTTTTCAAACAATTCTTTTGTGTATTTAGGACACATAAAATAAAAATAACGTTTTTGTACTTTTGAATTTTCTCATTTTTCATCCCTCCGAATAATTCAACTTTTTGAAAGGAATTGACGTGGCATATTTTTTTCTGATTCTCCAACATTTCATCTTTAAAACCCTAGGAGAAATTTAAAAAACAAATTAAAACCAAAAAAATTAAAAATTAAACTCTATTTCTCTACTTTTGTTTCTAAGATACTCTAAACATCCCCATGATAAGATTATGACCATCACTGTTGACAAAAATAATTTTGTGAGGCGTAGGGCACATCTTGAACTTGATGGGGGCCACTGGACCCCAGTGTGGACTCGACTCGATGAGTGCTCAAATATGTGTGGACCGAGGTGTGGACTTCTAGGGTTAAAGAAGGCAGTAATCGTGGATTAGGATTTAGATGGTATCGTTATTCTCTAATGTTACAACACTGCAGTCTTGGTAGCCACGCTGGCGCGGGATCGATCCCCAAAGCAGGAAGTGAGGCTGGATGTGTTTCCAGAAAGCTTCGCTTCTGTTCCTTAATATAATACCCTACAGATACCCTAAATTTTTTAATTAACCCTATAACACAGTTGCTAATGACGCTCGCAGTTGATGCGACTATAAACATTCAATTAAGAAAACAAATTTTTTAAACAATGAAAAAAACGTATCGGACGCTGAATGACTGGCATAATAACTTTATTTGTTTGGGAATATAGAGTAGATAATTCTCATTGATTTTCAAATATTCTGTGCATTACCAAAATAAACTTTAGAGTTGAAACTACTACAGGTTACAGGTACAGTATACTACAGGATAGATATATGCAACAATCCCACCGCTGCCACCAACGGCTTTTTATGTATACTACAGGATAGATATATGCAAAAATCCCACCGCTTTCACCAACGGCTGTTTATGTATACTACAGGATAGATACGTGCAGACTTTTCACAAACCAAAATGCTCTCAAAATAGGCGAAATAGGGTTATTTTTCACCAAAATATAGGAATAAATTCTTTTAAACAAAATTAATATAGATACAATATTGAATTCAATATAAAACGCTTTAAATTACCAAGATTTCAAGTCGGAATATATTGTATTTTCAACAAAGTAGTTGAATTCTTAACGAAAAGAGACGAATTTTCAACCCAATGACGAATTTTTAACAAAAGATTTGGGTTTTCAAGTTAAAAAGTCGAATGGTTTAGAAAACAGTTGACTTACAAGCCCGAAAGATTAATTTTCACTTAAATGGTAGAATTTAAAAGAAAAAGTAATTTTCAACCAACCAGTTCAACAATGATGAATTTTTAACCAAATGGTCGAATTTTCAAACAAAAAAGATAGAACTTCCATTAAATGGTTGAATTTTAAATCCGAAAAGAAGAATTTTTAAAAAGACAATGGAATTATCAACCTGAGAAGTTGATTTTTTACCCCAATAGTTGAATTTGAAAAAATAATGTTTGACCAAATACTTCAATTTTTAATCAGAGAGGCGAATTTTCAACAAAAAAAGTTCATTTTCAACCAAGAATGATTAATTCTCAAACAAAAAGGATTACTTTTTCACCATAGAAAGACGAATTATCAACAAAACAGTTGACTTTTTGACCAAAAAAGATTACTTTCAGCATTTTCAGCCAAATAGTTAATTTTTCAAGCCAAAAAGACACATTTTTTAGAATACAGTTTAATTATCAACCTGAAAAGTCGAATTTTCAACAAAAAAGATAATTTTCAGCGAAAAAAGTTGAATTTTCAAACACAAAAGATAACTTGTCCACCTAAAAAGCTGAATTTTCAATAATGAAACATAAATTTTCAACCAAATAGTTAAATTTACAACTAAAATTATTAATCTTCAACCAAAAAATTAATTTTTAACAAAATAGTTAAATCCTTAACCAAAACAGTTTATTAATTGCCAACCAAAAAGTTCCATTTTTAACCAAACAAGAATAAATTTTTACTAGAGAAGAGATGAATTTTCAACCAGGAAGTTCGTTATCAACGAAGATAGTTGAATTTCCAACCCAAAAAGACGAATTTTCTACAAAACAGTTGAATTTTGAACCCGAAAATATAAATTTTTAACAAAAAAGTTAATATTTAACAAAACAGACGAATTTTCTACAAAAAAGTTGCATTTTCAAAACGAAAATATGAATTTTCAACCAAAAAATTAAACTGCAACCGAATATTTGAATTTTCTACAAAATAGTTAAATATTCTACCAAAACAAATTAATTTTTAACTAAACAGATGACTTTTCCACCAAAAAAGTTGAACTTTTAGCCCGAATATATTCATTTTCAACCAAATGGTTAAATTTTGTACCTAAAAATATCAATTTTCAAACAAGAAAGATACCAAAAAACATGAATTTTCGAGTGAAAAAGACGAATATTCAATAAAACATTTGAATTTTCGACCAAATATATGACTTTTTAACAAAATAGTTGAATTTTTAATTATATAATTAAATTTTCAACAGAATAATCAAATTTCTAACTAAAAAAAATGAATTTGCTTATTGGGCTCTATAAATTCAGTTCTTTTTTTAGATTTTCTTTTTCTTAGATAAAATCTAAAATAAGATTGATTTTATTTTAAAAACGGAATATAGTGACTTTTTCTTTCAAAAGTGACGAAAAGTAACTTCAGTGACTCAATAAGACTCAAAAATAATTCATGACGAAATGCGGCCTCCTCAAAACATTCCGCATTGAGGAAATTCTCCCTTTCAAATTAAAACAATAATTTATTTCCAATGTAAAATTGAGTTCAATCCAAAACAATTTTTTCAAAAAACCGGGATGATATTCATTGTGAAATTAAAATCAAAGTAAAAAAATTCCCGGCTTTTTCCCAGTAAAATTCCAGGTTAATCCCCGGTTTTCCCGTTCAGAGCCCAATCTGATTTTATGATAGATTTTATTCGAAAAAAAAATCATTTCGTTCGTGTTTGCTTTGAAATAATTTTAGCGGTAGTGTGAATATTTTATTCAGCGAACAATATAAATTTGTTCAGTGACGGGAGGGATATTTGATGTTTGCTTGTTGTTGATTAATGTTTTTGTATCGAAAGATTCGTTATGGGAATTTTTTCAAAGTGACTTTTCATAGCCTGAGCATAAAATTGCTGAAAATAGCCAAAAGCCGTATATATGACTCGTGGAGAATTGGGATACTGAAAGGGATGGGAACTGAATGTACCCCTCCCGCTATAAAGTTACGCTCGATATAAAAATTCGCTTTACCTGCTCTTTACACTTAGGGTTGTTTTTTAATCTCCGAGTATGTATACAAAGTTTTCCCAAGTCTGAAAATATGTTTCGATTTGAATTGCAGATTCAGATATTAATTCATCAATTTTTTTCCAGAGCACTTGTTGCTCTTCACATTATTAGGTATAACGAATATTATTCAGGGTTGCTATAAAGGTAGGTATTCATTTAGCAGAAATATCAATTAATTGAAATCTCATTTTCCGGAAAAAAATGTTCCAGAAAATCACTAAATTGTTACTAACGATCTAGTGCCTTTTCGGGGAAATGAGATTTCGGTCAATTGAAATTTCTGCTGAATGAATACCTATCCTGAAAAACATGGAAGACCAAGAAAAGTTATAAAATTTTGAAAAAATTACTGGAATTTTTCGAGACACATCTTTTTCAAAGTTTTTAAAAGTATTTTTAGTACTTTACGGAAAATTTTAGATTTGCGAATTAATGTATAATCTGGGTGTTTATCACCTTTTCCACTTTTGAACACGGAAATTCACCGCCTTTCTACACTGAGCGAAGAATGCCCGTGTAGTTCGGGTTCACACCCCAATAGTTCGGGTGCTTTCTCTTTTTTTCTGTTTCACACGAAGGTTTGGCGCGCTTGCACTACTGAGACGTGCCATCACCCCAACCATTCGGGTGCTCACCTGAAACAGCAGCGGCCGAAGTGGTGGGGCGCCTGCCCGAATGGTTGGGGAGCTTGCACGAATGATTCGGGAGATTCGAGTCGTCAACCGCGTTGGATGTTGCGCGTTCGACGTTTGCGCATGTTCGCTAATGATTTGATTTTTCGACTCATGTGCAAGCAAAGAATAATGTTTTATATTTCTCTTACCTTCGTTAAGGATTATCCAAAGAAAAACCAGATAACTAGTTACACTTTATTCCACTGACATCTCGCACATGAACAATAAAATCGACTAAAACTAGAAACACTGACATTCGGGCAGGGCCTGATGTTCATCAGCTGCGGCCATTAGCGAACATGCGCAAACGTCGAACGCGCAACATCCAACGCGGTTGACGACTCGAATCTCCCGAATCATTCGTGCAAGCTCCTCAACTATTCGGGCGGGCGCCCCACCACTAAGGCCGCTGCTGTTTCAGGTGAGCACCCGAATGGTTGGGGTGATCGCACGTCTCAGTAGTGCAAGCGCGCCAAACCTTCGTGTGAAACAGAAAAAAAGAGAAACCACCCGAACTATTGGGGTGTGAACCCGAACTACACGGGAATTCTTCGCTCAGTGTACCCGACGGATGATTTTAAATTGCCGGTCATTTCCCGGATTTCTCCTGGTCAATTCTTAACTTTTCCCAATTGTAATTTTAAAGAGATCAAAAGAAATGAATGATTTCAAACGATTTTTAAAGATTTCAAAAGATTCCTAAACAAATTTGGAAGATTTCTGATTTAGAACAGGATGTTTGAAAAAAAATTATAATTCTGATTTGGAAGAGAGAGTTTTGTAAAAAAAAGTCTAAATTATAATTCTTTACGGAAATTCCCTCTTCCAAAGTGAAAATTATAATTCTTCATGGAAATAATCTATTTCAAGTAAAAACTATAATTTTTTACAGAAATTCCCTGTTTCAAAATCTAAATTCTGATTCTTCACGGAAATTCCCTATTCCCACTCACAAGTACTTTCATTTCCAAAAATTCCCTGTTCCAAGTCAAAATTATATTTATTTACAACATTCTCTATTATAATTCAGAAATATAGTAACTCCCTTTTTCTACAATTTGTAAAATGAGATTTTCTAATTATCGCGAGTTTTTATTTGCAAAAAACGAAAATTTTAAATTCAAACAAATTCTGAACTGGAAGAAGGAATTTTCAAAATCTGACGATTTCTGACTTGAAACAAGGATTGTTTTGGTGAATCTCCTTTTTATGAACCAGAATCGAAATTTTTTTCCAAAATTTCCCGTTCCATGTCAAAAATTACCTGTTTCAAGGCAAAATTATAATTCTTTAAGGAATTCTCTGTTCCAAAATCAAAATTATAATTCTTTGTTGGAATTTTTTGTTATATCTTCATTTATTTATTCCCCCTCCAAACTCAGAATTATAATTCTTTTGAACATTCTCTAAACGAGACGCAAATTATATTTATTGAAAAAATTGTCTATAATAATTCAGAAATATAGTACCTTTCTTTTTATCAAATTTGGAAGGGGACAGTTTCAAATTCAGTCAAATTTTTATTTGCAAAAAAAAGAATTTGTAAATTTAAACAAATTCTGATTTGAAACAACGAATTTTCAAAATCTGACGATTTCTGACTTTTGTAAATTCCCTTTTTATAAATCTAAATTAAAATTATTTTTCAAAATTTCCCGTTTAATGTCCAAAATTACCTGATACAACTTAAAATTATAATTCCTTAAGAAATTATTTGATCCAAAATCGAAATTATAATTCTTTACGGGAATTTTTTGTTATATTTCATTTATTTATGCCCCCTCCAAACACAGAATTATAATTCTTTAAGAAAATTTCTCATACAAAGTCAAAAATTATGTTTAGTTACAAAATTTTCTATTATAATTCAGAAATATAGTACCTTCCTTTTTATAAAAATTGAAAGAGGGCAGTTTCAAATTCAGACAAATTTTTATTTGCAAAAAATGAATTTTTAATTCAAACAAGTTCTGAACTGGAAGAAGGAATCTTCAAAACCTGACGATCACTGACTTGGAATAAGGGTTGTTTCTATAAATCCGAATTAAAATTATTTTCCAAAATTTTCCGTTCCATGTGTAAAATTACCTGTTTTAAGACAAAATTAGAATTCTTTAAGAAATTTCCTGTTTCAAAGTCAAAATTATAATTCTTTGCAGGATTTGTTTTATATTTCATTTATTTATTTCCCCTCCAAACTGAGAATTATAATTGTTTTTAAAATTCCCGACACAAGTTAAAAATTACATTTGTTAACAAAATTTATTATCATAATTCAGAATTATAGTACCTTCGTTTTTCCAAAATTTGGAAGAGGAAAGTTTTAAATTGTGACGAATTTTGACTTGGAATAGGGATATTTTTTAATTCCTTCTTCTAAATCAGAACTAAAATTATTTTCAAAAATTTCCGTTCTATGTCAAAAATTCCCTGTACCAAGTCAAATTATAATTCTTTACAGAAACTCGCTGTGCTGAAGTAAAAATTATCATTCTTAACGAAATTTTGTTCTGAAGTGAACTTAGAATAAAAAATTATAATTATTTACGGAGATTCCCTGTCTCGGCCTTCCTAGAACGGCTGGCCCACGAAGTTTCTCAGCAAGCGGGGCGAGAGACGATTGCGACTCTCGCCTCGGACGGGCCGCAGTGCGCGAGTACCCAGTCGAGTATAATGCGCAATATTATGCATTCCAATTTGAAACGGTTCAGGCGGCCCGGACAGTTTACGTTTGGATCCCCCCGACTTGTGGCCAAGTCTATTTGCAGGCAACCCCCGAAACTGGACTGAAACCGAGACTCGGGGTAGTTGGTAAATTAGTTAAAGTTGAATAGAATTGACTGGATTTAAAAAAATTACACCTCGAATTTCTTCCAAAGTAGACCTGAAAACTCTGGTTCAAAATTTTTAGTATGACAATTAAAAATATATTTCTTTCTCTAATAAAATCTAGACAATATTTAAAGCTTTAGTTCCATGAGAGAAAAATAAGTGACACTTTCAACTCCCATTGTCCTGCATATTTTCGACGAATGAGCACGAGCATTTCGCAATCAACCGCACAATTAAACTAACGAAATTGAAATTGCCGCGTAATTTAAAAATCCAGACTGCTGAAACTGTCGGGGACAATAATCATTTTATTTATTCATTTTCCACGAACCCTCCTGGATATTCTGGTATTATAAATGTCCGCATTCTCTTAATCCCCTTTTCTCCCATAGGACAGGCACAGGCTTTCGTTTCTCTTTCAAAGTCTGCTAAACTTCGTCCCGAAAAATGATTATTGATAAAAATTATTTAATTGAATAAAAATTAATTAATTTACTATAATGACAAAATTTTTTAATAGTTCTTTGGCTAATTTTAAAGGTAAGTCTCTACAGTTCTTTCCCAAATTGTTAAGTAATTTTTAGAATTTCTTCCTTAGATTCTCCCCTTGGTTCGAACTTGGTAGAAAAAAGTCGAAAAATTTTTAATAATGACTGCACTCACCACATAATTTAAAAAAATTCAAAACGATAATTTAAAACTTCCCACTTCCAAATTTTCATAAATGGAAGTTACTTTATTTCTAAATTATAATAGAAAATTTGGTAAATAAATCAAATTCTGACTTGGAAGAGGGAATTTTTGGAAAATAATTGTGATTCTGATTTGGAACAAGGGAATTTAAAACAAAAATCCCTGTTCAAATTCAGAATTATAATTCTTTCACAAAAAAAATCGTTGTTCCTAATCAGAAATCTTTAAAATATTTTACATTTAACTATTCTATTTTTTGTTGGAAATTTATCTTTCTTATATGTATATTCAACTATAACTGTCTATCTTCAATAAAAAAATAATAATTCTTAACAAAGAATTTCAACTTTCAATCAAGTAAGATAAATTTCCAATCAAAAAGGATTTATTCTCGACAAAAAATATAATTGTTGATATTTCATCAAGAAAAGATTTTAATTTTTAATTTTAAAAAGTAGAATTTAACCAAAAAGGTGAATTCTCGACAAAAAATGAAATAGTCGATATTTCAACCAAAACAGTTTAATTTTTAGCCAAAGAGTTCCATTTTTACCAAAAAAGATAAAAATTTCTGCCAAAAGAGATAAATTTCGAAACAAAAAAGATGAATTTTCAACAAAAATTAATTAATAAAAATAAAATTAATAAAAGTAATTTCACTGAATCAAGTATTTTTGATAATAAGAGAGATTCATCGACTTTTACTACTGCAATTTGTATGTTTAGGTTCTATATTTAGATAGGTATATAAGTATGTAAATAAGTAATGTGCAATCGCAGAGAATAGAGACATTACATTTCCTATTCGTGAAACATTAGTTTTAGAAGTGTCTGTAAGGAGAGAAGTTGATCATTTTACCCAAAACATTTTGAATTAAAAAAAAACTTTAAAAAAAGTCATAATATAAAACATTCAAATACTGATTTTTGGAAATATACACTGTTAAAAATGTTTTTAATTTTACCACACTTTGACTGTGCTTTTGTATAGTAAATTTACATTCCCGGAATAAAAATCCCAAGTTACAATACATTTGTATTAAAATCATTAGTAAAATTTTTTATAATTCAATTTCCAAATTTGGTAATTTACAAATCAAGTTGTTTTCATAATTTAAATATAATTTTAAATTGAATGTATTACTAGTACAACTATAACAATATAAATAAAAGAAATTATTTGGTTTGCTTTTTAGACCCAATAATATGTAAAATATGGTTTTTGTTTTTGGCCTTTAGTCTTTGGAATTTAGGTTTTTTTAAATAAAAAAGACTTTTTTGAAATAACGTCAATGCGTGATGGTTTTAAATCTTGACTTGTAACGATTTGCTTTCCCAAGCACATGAGTTAAAGAGAACAGTAAAAAGTACTGACGAAATATATAAGAATAAAATTTTTTTAAATAAAAAATTCGATCTTCAATAAAATTCCATAAAAAGCAGCCTCTACTATGAGAGATAAACTAACTAACTTCTGAACTAATTACACTAGCACTACAGAACAAACTTTAGCGCTTTTTTGCAACTATTTTGTACAAGATGTCTTTATTTCAAATTATCTTTTTAAAATTTTTCCTTCTTAAAATGTACTAAATAGAGACTTTCCCATTTTTTAAATTGGTTCTTGGTCAACTCTACATTTTGAAACTATTTATCTTCACGCGGAGGCGTACTTTTTCCTTGAGTAATATTTCTCTGTCTGTACGATGCGCGTATAACTGTCAATAGAATTTGTAGGACCTGCCATTAAGTTAGAAATGTTGACAAAAATCTTTTTTTAAATGCAGCTATATTTGTAAAGATTCGAATAACTCTTATGAAAATATAAGTAACCTCAATTTTTGTTTCCGAAAGTCTATGAGAATGCTACCTAAAGAAAGTCGGGGCTAAACAGGACACGCTGGGGAAATAGGGCCACTCATAAATTCATATTTTATCATTTGATTTCTCTTTTCCTTCATAAAAAGCCGAAAGATTTTTCATTGTTTTCTGTAAAATAAATAATATATAATATCACCTTTCATATAATATATGGTCTTAACAAAATTATCTTAAGTTTTAACGAAGATACAATGTTTGAGCTTGACTGTAGATGAAATCAGTTATTTAAAATTATCCAATATGTTGAATTTTCATTTGAAAAAGAATTTGCAACTAAAAAAGATTTACTTTGAAAAAAAAATGAATTTTCAACCAAATAGTTCAATTTTCCATGCAACAGATGACTTTTCAACACAACTGATGAATGATTAACCAAAAGAATGATTTTTTAATCAAGCAGTTCAATTTTCAATGAAGTAGTTTAATTTAAAAAAAAAAGGAATTTGCCGCCAAAACGATCAATTTTCTAGCAAAAAGACAAATTTTCAACAAAATACATCAATTTTTAACCAAATAGTTTTATTCTTAACTGGAAAAGATCAATTTTTAACCAAAAAATTTCAGTTAGAAACAAGAATTTTTAACTACGAAAACAACGAATTTTCAACAAAGTAGTTACATTGTCAACCAAAGAGATGAATTTTTAACTCAAATCATGAATCTTCAACCAAAAAAATCATTTTTGATCAAAGTAGATACATTTTTAACCAAGTAGTAAAATTTTCAACAACAAAAAAATCAAATCTCAACAAAAAATGTTTTAGTTGATATTTCAGCCAAAAAAGCTTACAATTTTAAGTAAAAAACAGATGATATTTCAGTTCAAGTTTCTGCTGAAAAAGATTTTAAAAAAACGGAATAGTTCAGTTTTCATTAAAAAAAAAATAATTTTCATTAAAAAAAAAAACAATTTTCAACAAAATAGTTAAATTTTCAACCATAGAGAATTAGAAATAAGTATTTAACTATAAAGATGAATGTTTAACCATAAAAATGAATTTTAAACAAAGTAGTTTAATTTTCAACCAACTAATTGAATTTTAAATGAAAAAAGATGAATACTCAACAAAAAATGTAACAGTGACATTCAGTAATTTTCACTGATTAAATGAGTAATTTTGATCAATCGAATCCGTAACTTTTAATGTGTTAATCAGTGATTTTAGGTTAACTTTAATCATTTATTAAATTTTAGGAATTAAATGAAGAATTTTAATATAGAAATAATTTTAATATTTTGTTATAGGAATCTAATCAGCCACTTCTACTGCCAGAAGATCAGTCATTTCAAGCGACTGTTTGATTCAGCCAGCAATATTGACTGATTAATCGGTTAAAAAGACTGTTTTGTCAGTAGAAATTATTGATTGTTCTGTCAAACTTTGGGTTGCAATAACCAGTTACTTATAGTTAAATTAACTGTTTGAACTTCACAATATGCAAAAAGAAGGGTCAGAAATTATATACTTAAGGCATATGTCGCAGTAATCGGGACGGTCCCAGTAATCGTGAGTTTTGAGGTGTAAACGCCAGAAGTAAGTATTTTCCGCATCAAAATAAAATTCTAAAATATTCTTAAGTAAGTTTGAACAGTGCTTGTTGTGGAAACCAAATTAGTTTTTTTTTTTATACAAATAGTGCACACGGGTAAAAAAATTCATTTGTGCCGCCGGTGGCGATGAATCACGAAACGTGAAAAATAGCTTAACATTTATTATTTATTTGATCGGGACGAAAATTATTTTTTTGTAATAAAAAATAATTTTTGTTTCATACAATTAAGTTAAGTCTTCATTTAGTACCTTCTCGTTCGAGAAATATCGGTCACGATTATAGGAACATTTCAAAAGCATAGTTGCTCGAGTAATCGTGACCGGTCACTAAACCGGTCATTAAAGTATAGTTAAAATTTCAAGAAAACTTAAACTTTTTCACGAAGATTGGGACAACGACTCACGAACATGGCAGATTTGGAAATCACGATAACTGGGACATCGGTGCTTTTTGACTTTTAATTGTTTATAAATAAAAAGTAATATTAAATATAATGTAAAAATAATTTTTATAATATTCTAGGATGTTTGATGCTTCAATCAGTACCAATAATTTTTTAAATAATCCTTCCAAAACAATTTTCTAAATATTTGAAGTCAATGAAATCTCTTATGGTCACGATTACTGGGACGTTTACCTTATAAAAAAGTATTGAAGTTTTCGAACTTTCAAAAACAGGTAAGAAAGTAAATGTCAATCTCTTTCATATTATTGCACTTTTATAACATTATAAAAATTTGGTTAAGAGAAAATAAATATTTGTCCGACTACTGATACCTGTACGGAGACTGGTGCACTTACGCTACCAAAAAATAATTATTTACATGGCAATGAAAATAACGGAAGAAAAATCCTGGGAGGTACAATGTGGATTTATGCCAGGAAGATCATGTGCGAATCAGATAATTAGCCTGAGACAAATCACAGAAAAAAGTTTGAGGGTAAACAAAAAAGTTTCCTGTACATTTGTTGATCAGGAAAAAGCGTTTGATAAAGTGGCAACTGAGTGACTACGGTTATATATTATGCAAAATGTTAGGCAAGGATGCGTTATGTCCTCATGGCTATTTATTATATTCATGGACAAATGTCTAAGAATGGCCCTCTTCGACGAAGGAGGTGTAGATTTCGGGACCGTGAAGGTGCGTGGGTTAGATTTTGCAGATGATAAGGTTATTTTGGCAGAATCAATCAAATGCTGGCAGATAATGTTGAACAGATTGAATACTAGAATGAAGAATATGCGTCTTGAAACTAACGTGAATAAAAGAAAAATTATAGTATTTGAAGGAAAGGCAGAGAAAACAGTATGTAACATTGTCTTAGATGATAAGAGGATAGAACAAGTTTTTTTTTTTTAATTTTTTTTATAATATTCTAGGATGTTTAATGCTTCAATCAGTACCAACCATTTTTTAAATAATCCTTCCAAACCAATTTTCTAAATATTTGAAGTCAATGAAATCTCTTATGGTCACGATTACTGGGACATTTACCTTAAAGCATTAATATTCAACTGTAATTCCTTTGTGTACTTTATTGAGAAAAATCTAAAAACATGTCCCACTCAGCCTCGCGTCTTACGGTACTCGACAATGAACATTTTTCATTACATTCCCTCTTGGTCCTCAAACAGCGTTGATAAATCGACCAATTAATTCACCTGCATATAAAAACGAGGTTTCAAAGCTTCAAAAAGAACCCTAAAGTCACCAGCCAAGCAAACCGCCTTTATTTGTAATCTAAGAAGATTGAAAACGCATTCCGAGATAACCCTTTCCTCATCTTTTCATCCGCACAAAGACTTTCTTTACAATCCGACTCACGACAGATTGAAAGTGAAATATGGTAACGAAGTGGCTCGAAATGTAGGCCCTAATCCCTGCAGGAGTAGCGGCCTCCAGTTTGGAAAATGGAAAACGGAAAAAGGAAGACGGTCCCTCACGCAGTCATAGAGTCCGTCCCCTTTCCCGTAGGACTCCAGTCATTTGTAACACGGTAGGACACAATCATCCATGCACAGGAGGGTTCACACCTGCCCTGTTCTATCTAGCTGGGGCCAGGGTAGAGGCGTTTATGCGGGAATTAAATCAGCCGAAAGGAAGGTCTTCAGGAAAGGGGCGGGGGGTGGATTGTTGTGTCGGTGGAACCCGAAGGGCGATGGATTTCGAAAAAGCGAGGAAACAGCTGCGGTTAAGATAGAGCGGTTAGCGGTCGAAGATGGTATCTCTGAAAATAGGATCGTTGGGGTACGCATTGTGCCGTGGACAGTATTCGTCTCGTCGCCATACTATTTTTAACTTAACTACCTCTAGCCTCCTCGCGAAAGTCTCTGCCAGCGCCAATCGCACTTTCCGTTCTTTTAGCCGTTTTGCGGATGCGGGCCAAGAACACTCGGGCGCCATCAGACTTCGCCAAGTACCACCGCAACCGGAAAATTCGAGAGATGGATGGATAAGACTCGGGAATTTAGACCTGCCGGAAATAATTATAAGAAATTGCTGGGTACTTTCGGATTTATGGAATTTCGAGTGGACATGGGTTCCAGAAAAAGATAAAAGCCGTCCATAAAATACGTAGCACAATGTTCTCTCAAAACATCGTTGAATTTTCAAACAAAGAAGATTTTCTACCAAATAGTTGCACTTTCAAGCAAGAGACGAATTTTCAACAGAATAGTTAAATTTTTAAGTAAAAAAAAGGGAATTTTTTCCAAGACAGTTGGGTTTTTAACAAAAACAGAAATTTTCAAACATGTTGAATTTTCAGCCAAATTGACGAATTTTTAAACAAAAGCTTAGAATTCAACCAAAAATAGTTGAATTATCAATAAAAAAGTTGATTTTCAACTAAGAAAGATGACTTTTCTAACAAAGGACAAATTTTCAACCAGTCGAATTGAACGAAAAAACAGCAATTTTTAACAAAATAGTTGACTCTTTAACCAAATAGATGGATTTTCAATCAAGAAAAATGAGTCTTAAACCAAATAGTTAAATATTGAAGCCAAACAAGATTTTTTTTCAAAAATAGTGGAATTTTCAACCAAAAAGATGACTTTTCCACCATACAAGATGAGTTTTCATTCCAAAAGAACGAATTTCCCAACAAAACAGTTGAATTTTCGACCAAAAACGACGCCTTTACCAAAATAGTTGAATTTTCAACCTACAAAAATGCATCTTCAACCAAATTGTCGAATCTTTAAAGAAAGGACAAATTATCAACCAGTCGAATTGTAGAAAGAAAAACAAAATTTAAGACAATAGTTGAATCTTAAACCAAATGGATGGATTTTAATCAAGAAAAATAAGTCCTGAAGCAATTAGTTGAATTTTCAACTAAAAAAAGCTATTTTTGGAACCAAAAATGGAATTGTCAAATTTTCAGTTTGAAAATTAATTTTCAACAACAATAACCAAATGTTCAAACTAGTTAAATTCAACAAAAAACAAGAATGTTTGAACAAATAGTTGAATCCTGAACCCAAAAGATAAATTTTCTAAGCAAAGACGAATTTTAAACAAAATACGTTAATTTTCTACCAAATAGTTGAATTTCCAACTTATAAAGGATCAATTTTCAACGAAAAATTGAATAAAGGAATTTCCAGTTCAAAAGTTAATTTTTAACAAAAAAATGAATTTTCAAGAAAAAAGTTAAATTTTCAACCAAAGAGGTGAATCTTAAAACAAATAAATGGATTTTAATCTAGAAAAACAAGTCCTAAAGAAAATAGTTGAATTTTCAACTAAAAAAAGCTATTTTTGAACCAAAAATGGCATTGTCAAATTTTCAGTTTAAAAATTAATTTTCAACAAGAAAATTTTCAAAATAGTTAAATTCAACAAAAAAACAAGAATTTTTAACCAAATAGTTTAATGCTGAACCAAAAAAAATAAATTTTCAACAAAAAAGATTAATTTTTTAAGCAAAGACGAATTTTCAACAAAATACGTTAATTTTCTACCAAATAGTTGAATTTTCAACTTATAGAGGATCAATTTTCAACCAAAAATTGAATAAAGGAATTTCCAGTTGAAAAATTAATTTTTAACAAAAAAAAATGAATTTTCAAGAAATAAGTTAAATTGTCAAACAAAGAGGTGAATCTTAAACCAAATAAATGGATTTTAATCAAGAAAAACAAGTCCTAAAGAAAATAGTTGAATTTTCAACTAAAAAAAGCTATTTTTGAACCAAAAATGGAAATGTCAAATTTTCAGTTTAAAAATTAATTTTCAACAACAACAAAATGTTCAAACTAGTTAAATTCAACAAAAAACCAAGAATTTTTTACCAAATAGTTGAATACTGAACCAAAAAGATCAATTTTCAACAGAAAAGATCAATTTTCTAAACAAAGACGAATTTTCAACAAAATACGTTAATTTTCTATGAAATAGTTGAATTTCCAACTTATAAAGGATCAATTTTCAACCAAAAATTGAATAAAGAAATTTCCAGTTGAAAATTTGATTTTTAACACACAAAAAAATTAAATTTTAAGAAAAAAGTTAAATTTTCAACCAAAGAGGTGAATCTTAAGCGGAAATGGATTTTTAACAAAGCAGTTTAACTTTCAACCAAGTAGTTGGATTTTCAAACAAAGAGATGAATTTTGAAAAAAATAGTTAAATTCTCCACCAAAAAGATGAATTTTCCAATAAGAAGATTAATTTTCTACCAAAAAAGACGAATTTTCTACAAAACAGTTGAATTTTCAACTTAAAAATCTCAATTTTTAACCAAGTACTTAAATTCTCATTAAATAGGTTTAATTTTTTGATTTAATTTTTAAATTAGTTTAACTTGAAACCACGTAGTTGATTTTTCAACAGTTGCATTTTCAATCAAAAAGGATGAATTTTTAACCAAGAAGATTAATTTTCGACCATAAAAGACGAATTTTCAACAAAATAGTTACATTTTCAACCAAAGCGATGAAATTCTAACTAAAATGAAATGATAAATCTTAAAAAAAAATGAATTTTGAACAAAAGATTTTAACATTCAACCCAAAGGATGATTTTTTACACAAAAAGATTAATTTTCTAAAAATGGAATAGTTCATTTTTCAACCAAAGAATTGAATTTTTGACAACTTAGTTCAACTTTCAACCAAGTAGCTGAATTTTTTACCAAAAGAGATGACTTTTAACAAAATAATTGCATTTTCAACAAAATGATAAAATTTTCAACCAAACACTAGAATTTTTAACCAAACGAGATGTATTTCGACCCAAAAATATAATAGTAGACTTTTAAAAAAAAATTAATTTAATTTTCTTATTGGGTTCTATTAATTCAGTTCAAAGAAAAAACGATAAAACAAAAAAAATCATTTCGTCAAATGACTTTTGAATTAGTGCGGGACCAAGTTATTCAATAAATCCATTAGTATGAACTAGATAGTATTTTAGAAAGTAGAAAAATATTCCTTGAATATCATAACTCCTAAACTATTAAAAGTCATTATCAGAAAACAAGAGGCTTTCTTTTTTAGTAATTTTAGTGATACTTTTAAGGGGCCGTTCAAAAAGTAGGTAAAGCTATTTTGAACACTTCTTCCATCACTCCCCTCTGTCATCAAATAGATAAATTTTTTCTTCGATTTTATTTGGTAAGCGCCTAAAATAAAACACAAAATATACAAACATAATATTTTAACAGGCTTCACAGCCCAAAATGCTCTCAAAATAGGGGAAACACGGTGATTTATCACGTATAATAGGGAAATCACAGGGGAATAAATACGTTAAAATAAAATTAATGCGTAGGTAACATATTGAATTCAGTATGAATACGCTTAAGATTTAAAGTCAACATATAATAAAATAGTTCCATTTTCTAACAAAAAAGATTAATTCTTAAAGAAATATATATTATTCGATACTTCAACAAAGAAAAGATTTTGGCTTTAAATAAAAAATAGTCGAATTTGATAAAAAAAAAGTGAATTCTCAACAAAAAATGTAATAACTGATATTTCAAACAAAATTTTTTAAAATTTTGAATCAAAAACAGCTGAATTAAACAAAAAAAGGAATTTTCAACAAACAAGCTGATTCATTAACCAAACCAGATTCATATTCAACCAAACAGAGCCATTTTCAACCAAAAATGTTAGAATTTCTACCAAAATGAATGAATTTTCAAACCAAAAAAAAAAAAAAAATTTTAACAAAATAGTAGAATTTGTAAGTCACATAGAAAAATTTTCTACAAAACAGTTGAATTTTCAATGAAGAAGATCAATTTTCTACCAAAAAAGACGAACTTACATCAAACTACATACATTTTTCACCAAATTGTTGGATTTTCAACTAAAAACGATGGATTTTCAACCAATAATGGAACAGTTAAATTTTCAGTTAAAAAAAACTTTACACAACGAAAGACGAATTATCAACAAAATAGTACATTTTTTAACCAAAAAAGATAAATTTTTAACAAAACAGTTGAATTTTTAAGCCAAAAAGACAAATGTAAAACAAAATACATAAATTTTCAACCGAATTGTTAAATTTTTAACTAAATACGATAAATTCTCAAATAATAAGGGAATAGTTCAGTTTTCAGTTTAAAAAATTAATTTTTAACAAAAAAATGAATCATCAACAAAATAATTAAATTTTCAACCAAAAAAGACAAATTTTTAACAAAACAGTTGAATTTTTGAGCCAGAAAGACGAATTTTCTACAAAAGAGTTGATTTTTTTTAACAAAAAATATTCATTTCCAACCAGAGAGTTAATTTTCAACAAAATTAGTTGAATTTTCCACGAAGATAATAGAATTTGCAATAAAAAAAAAAACGAATTAAAAAAAAACTATTGTATTTTCAAACTCCAAAGACGAATTTTCTACACAACAGTTGAATATTTAACCCTTTAGTTAGATTTGAAAGCAATAACGATAAATTTTCAATCAAAAATGAAATAGTTAGATTTGCAGTTGGAAAAATTGATTTTCAACAGCAACAAACAACGCATTTTCAACAAAATAATTAAATTTGTAACCAAAGAGATGGATCTTTAACAAATAAAATAAATTTTCCACACTGGAAACTGGATTTGTGGACGTTTTCGGTTATGGCTGAGTGCGGCCCTCTTGTCATTTCTCACGCTTGACTGAGCAGCACCTACCCTGTCGGCCCCGCGGCTCCTCTCATCATGAGACCGCCGGGCGGCATCGATTCCCGGAACGCACAAAGTTTACTGAAATCCAGTTTCCAGTGTAGTTCAACTTTCAACCAGGTAGTTAAATTTTCAATAAAGAAGATTATTTTATACTAAAAAAGACGAATTTGCAACAAAATAAATCAACGTTCAACCAAATTTTTGAATTTCTAACTAGAAATGATAAATTTTCCACCAAAAAATAGAATAGATACATAAATTTTCAGTTAACAAAATTTATTTTCAACCAAAAAAACAACGAATTTTCAACAAAATAGCAGAATTTTTAACCAAAAATATAAACAGGGGATTTTGTAAAAGAAAAATTACTAATTTCAATTTATCACGCAATTCAAAAAAATCTTATTCACATTTCCATTTTCCATTTATATTTCTATATTTTGAACGACCCTAAAGGTGATCTTTTGTTCCCGAGGATATTTTAGACGGCCTTAATAGCCTGAGACCCGGCAGAAAAGCTTTTCAATTTCCCTCCTTTTTCCCATTATCTTATATAGGATCTTCGTTGATAAGGCACACATTACCCAGAGTCACTTATGTTCTCGGCTTAAGCGAAGGTAACTTTCTACAAAGTTTCCAACCGAAGCTTTGCCGAGCTTCTCTTGTTGTCGGCCAAGTCGTCTTTTTTCGCCCATCTCGAGAAACGTAATTTCAGCTAAGTCCCCGTCGACGAAGAGGCGAGGTTATTTTCCCATAGGATTTCTTTTCGTTTTCGAGCTCACTTTGTTAGAGCTAAATTCAAGGTCGATGAATTTGCATACGTCGTTTCATTTAGGGTGGAAACTCGAGCCCCTTTTGTTTCGAGAGTAGATACTGGATACGAATTCGTTAGGTCCACTTCATTAAGTCGAGATAATCAATTAGTCAATTTGAACACATCTCCCATTCCCGCAATTTGCATTGCTTTGCCAGTACATTGGCAGGGGCGTTTCTGGACCACGAAACCTACCTTACCGACTTCAAGAACATCCTGCAGCTAAAGTGGTTCGTGTCCGCGCTAAATTTCTAGAATCTTCTGGAAGGATCCCGATTATGTCGCAAAATGATATTGGCCAAATGTGAGAAACGAATTTGTGTAAACAACTTCAAGGTCATTCCTTATCTCGATTAAGCATTTCGCGTAAACACTTTCAAGGTTATATTTTGAAATGTTCTTGCATTTTCTTTCGCTCATCTTTTGCTAGAATCTTCTCATAGGGTCCCGATGATGTCACAAAATGATATTGGCCAATTGTGACAAACGACTTTGCATAAACAACTTCAAGGTCATTCCTTATCTCAATTAAGAATTTCGCGTAAACACTTTCAAGGTTATATTTTGAAATATTCTTGCATTTTCTTTTGCTTATCTTTTGCTAGAATCTTCTCGTAGGGTCCCGATGATGTCACAAAATGA
>CAKNYM010052517.1:140081-150327 GCA_932195095.1 Andricus curvator | reverse complement strand
TTTTCGCCTGCAGGCCTATTTTTATCCTTCAGGGCACTTTTCGCCTTGAGGACAATTTTAGCCTTCAGGTCACTTTTCGCCTTCAGGTCACTTTTCGCTTTCAAGGCACTTTTCGCTTTCAGGCCAGCTTTCGCCTTCAGCAAACTTTTCGCCTTCAGGCAATTTTCGCCTTCAGGCCACTTTTCGCCAGTCCTCTTTTTAACCTAATCCGTCTTTTCCCCTAAATTTGACAAATTTGCTAAAACACTTAAAATCGCAAATTTTGACCCAATTTTTCACTTTTCTCCCTTTTTTACAAAGTTCCAACTCATTTTTTGAGAATCATAAACAGAAATTCAAGACATTAGAAAACAAGACGCTTTGAAAGAGACTCTTTTTGATTATAACAATTTCATATATTTTCTAAACGATTAATTTGCAAATTAAAATGGCCGTGGCTACGTGTACCGAAATTTCGGTACAATTAGCCGGATTTTTGTGTAGACACAGCCATATTTGTACCGATTTACTATTACAAATAAACTATATCACTATTTACTATTACAATTTATATTACGAATTCTAAAAACAGGGAAAATAAGGAGATTTTTCACAAAAATAGAGGAAATTAATTCTTTTAAATAAAATTAATGTAGGTACTAATATTAAATTCAAATTGAAACGCTTCAGATTCCTAATATTTGAAGTGAAAATATTGCATTTTCAACAAAATTGTTGCATTTTTTATTAAATAGTTAAATTTTCAACCGAAAAGTTGATTTTTCAATCAAGAAGATTTATTTTCTACCAAAAAGACGAGCTTTTAACAAATTAATTGACTTTTCAACCAAAAAAGATTTTTCAGTGAAGAAAGAAAAAAAAATTTTTAACTAAATTATGAATTTTTAAGATGAAGTCTCTACTAAACAGTTGAACTTTCAACTGGAAAAGATGACTTTTACAAAACTGTTGAATCTTCAACCGACCAAGATGTACTCTTAACCAAATAGTTGATTTTTCAACCAAAAAAGATAAATTTTCAACCAAATAATTGAATTCAGTTAACAATAATTTTCAACAAAAAAAGCGAATTTTTAACCAGAGAGTTACATTTTTAACCAAAGAGATAAATTTATTATTATTAACATTTATTATAACACATAAATTGAATTTTTTACAAAGTATTTCAACTTTCAACCAAATAGTTGAATTTTCAAAAACGAAAAAATGAATTCTCAATGGAAAATATAAAAGTTGATATTTCAACCAAAAAAATGTTTTTATTTTAAATCAAAGCCTGATTTATTCATCGACAAAATACGGCTTTTAATGAAAATAGTTGAGTTTTAACCAAAAAAAATTTAACCAAATTGTTGAATTTTCAACACAAAAATACATATTTTCTAGAAAACTGTTGAATTTGCAACAAAAAAAATATGAACTTTTGAACAAAATTGTCAACATAATAATAAAATTGTCCACCAAAAAAGATGAATTCTCAACCAAAAATATAATAGTAGATTTTAAACAACAAAGAATGGACTTTCTAAAGAAACCATTTAAATATATCATAATAAAATATTTAAAATAGCGTAACAGAGCAAAGTATGTTGGTTGTAATTGTAGAAAAAAATTTGGAAATCAAAAATCCAAAATAAGATACAAAAAAGTAGTGTATATTAGGACCTTTCAAAAAAGTATAAGTAATTGGGGATTGTCATATGCAATATAATTTTCACATTGTAATAATTGTGTAATAATTTTTATCTTCATAATATAGTTATTGCCGTGAATAATAATTTTTTAAATTTCAGTTTTTTACACTATAATTTTTTTTTAGCTGCCATAAAAAAAAGTTTTGAACATCTGAGAACTTTCAACTGATAAAAATACAATAGAAACAAATTAAAAAGTCTAAGGAAACAAAAAGAGAGAAAGTAGGTTTTTCAAATAGTCATTTTTATATTTTTCAAATTGTTGCTTTCTAGCTTAAAAATATCAATTTCTGATGAAAAACTCTAACATATCCAAAGTGGTTAAAAGGGTTATTATATTTTCAATAAATTATTAGATAATTTGGAAGTTTTTATTTAAGCACGCAAGAATATTTAAAAAGTACAAATGCAACTCAATTCGCATAAGATTTTCTCTATTTTTCTTAGATTTAATTTTCAAAATTTTAAATTGAAGATATAAAACAACTTCAGGTAATGAAAAGCCAATCAGGTTTTTAACAACATTGAAAACTTGCTTTTTTTCTTTGTTTCGCATTTTCTATAAGCTAATCATAAAAAAGGGGAAAAATTGAGAAAATTCTCAAATATAGGGATTATAGGGGATTTTGGGAAAAATAGGGGAAAAAGGGGACTGTCTGTAATCCCTGTTTACTTCTAAACATTCCATAATGTTTGGAGGTAACGGTAACATTTTCCTTGCAAGTTTAATGCTATCCATTTTCCTAATTTCTTTTAAACAAGGGTCATTATCTATTGATATACGGTAACGTTGCCTCACTAATCGAAGGTTTATGTATATGGATATGTGAATCAGATATTTCACCGGCGTGAATAAATAGCTTACTTCTTCAGGCTAATCGACCGGTTGGTCAACCACACATTTCTTCGCCTCGGGTTTCTGATTTTTTGCTCAGATAAATCCTAAATGCCTCAGTTACGACTTTTTAGAGTTGTCAGTGCATACTGTTTTATGCCAATTAGTTTAAATTTAATTAAGGAGAGGCGATAAAAGTTTCCTTTTACTCAACCGACGCGACGCCCAAATCCTCTTTTTATCTAATTAAATCATAGAATTTCATTTGGTCAAACTTTCAGAAAACATTCTGGTAGATTTGCTCGAATTTGTCAAACATAACTCAGACTCGAATCAGAATTTGGAAAGTTCAACAAAGAGAAAGGAACATCAAATGGATAATTGGGATTAAATGTTGGTTGAAAAATCCCGATATTGGTCTTTCAGCTAATGAAACGTATGGTTCTGAAATCTGAACTGTTCGAACGGTCACTATGTTCACTAACCAGCCGACCATTATTGTAATATGCATTTAATTATATGAGAAACGTGAATTTCGTTCCTTCGAATTATCCCATTTTCACTGAAAATTTAATTATCCAATGTGAAAAGTATATTCAATCAAATTATCCATAATCCGTATAGAGCTTAATTAGAATGGCTAACATAACATGTTGAAATTTTAGGTCATTCGATTTTTTCTGAAAATATATTGTATAATACATTATTATTACTTTATATTTAAAATAATCTACAAATTCATCCACTTTATCCACATTGAAGCTTCTATGTTTCTGCTCATTTATCGGGTACTTCTGTCTTTTGATTTTTTTTCTACCAGCCAGTTTGGCAGTTTATAAATCAGTTCGACATCTTATAAAATTCAAAAGAAAAAAATTATACGAATTTCAATTATGAATATTCAAAATTGAACTATTCCAAAAAAAAATCAATTAAAAATGTATCATTCTCTATTATACATATGAAATATTGAAGAGTCTTCAAGTGAAAATATTCAAAATTGAAGAAATTTAAATTGCAAATCGTTAAAATTGATGAAAATTCAATTGTAAATCTTCAAAATTGAAATATTAAGAAAAAGTTCAAAATTACATACCTTCAAATCATAAATCTTGGAAACTGAATAATTTACAATCTTATATTTTCAAAATTCAAGAATTTCCAATTGTAACTCTTAAAAATTGTAGAACTTGGAATTATAACTTTTTAAAACTGAAGAGTTTTTAATTTGGAATATTTACAATAAAAAATTATGCAAGTTGTAAGTTTTACAATTAGAAATTCTGTAGTTTTTATGATTTATATTCGAAACTTTTTAATTTGGAAGATTTAGAATTAAAAATGTGACTTTTGATCTTCAAAATCATTATAATTTAAACATTTATATTATTTTACACATTTCTTAAATCAGAGATTTTTCAATTGTAACTCTTAAAAATTGTAAATTTTTAAATTGATGAGTTTTTAATCTTAACAGTTTACAGTTAAAAGTGTGCCAATTTTTAAGTTTTCAAATTCAAAATTCTGCAATTTTAATGCTTTACATTTATATTGTCAATCTTTAAAATTGAAGAGTTTTTAATTCGTACAATGCACAATTAAACATTTCTGTAATTTTTAAGATTTACACTTATATTTCTCCTATTTGGAAGATTTAGAATTGAAAACTTGACTTCTGATCTTCAAAATCATCTAAATTATGGAATTTGTATTTAAACATCTTTAAAATTAGAGTTTTTAATTTTGAAAATTAAAAATTATGCAAGTTTTTTAGTTAAAAGAGCTGTAATTTGGATGATTTACATTTAAAATTCCTTCAATTTGATAGATTTAGAATGGAAAACTTGACTTTATTTCCAAAATCATTAAAATCTTCAAAATTGAAAAATGTTATATTGAAAATCGTGAAAATTCAAGAATTTCAAATTGTAACTCTTCAAAATTGCAGAACTTTAAATTGTAAATCTTTAAAATGAAAGAGTTTTTAATTTTGACAATTTACAATTAAACAGTTCTGTAATTTTGATGATTTACAATTTAAGAACTTTTATTTATAAATCTCTAAAATTCAAGAATTTTCTATTCCATCTCTTTCAAATTTGATAACTGTAAATTGTAAATCTTTAAACTTCAAGAGTTTTTAATTTAGTTTGACGATTTACAATTAATAATTATACAAACTTTGAGTTTTATAATGAAAAATTCTGTAATTTTGATGCTTTTAATTCAAAATTTTCTCATTTTTGAAGATTGAGAAGTGAAAATTTGACTCTTGATTTTTAAATTCATCAAAATCTTCCAAATTAATAATTTTTTATTTATAAATCTTAAAAATTAGAGACTTTTTAATTGTAAATCTTCAAAATTGAAGAATTTTATATTGCGAATCGTTAAAATTCAAGAATTTTAAATTGCAACTCTTAAAAATTGCAGAACTTTACATTGTCAATGTTCAAAATTGAAGAGTTTTTAATTCGTACAATGTACAATTAAACATTTCTGTAATTTTTAAGATTTACACTTGTAACTTCTCCTATTTGGAAGATTTAGAATTAAAAACTTGACTTCTGAACTTCAAAATCATCTAAATTATGGAATTTGTATTTAAACATCTTTAAAATTAGAGTTTTTAATTTTGAAAATTAAAAATTATGCAAGTTTTTTAATTAAAAGAGCTGTAATTTGGATGATTTACATTTAAAATTCCTTCAATTTGAAAGATTTAGAATGGACAACTTGACTTTTTATTTCCAAAATCATTAAAATCTTCAAAATTGAAAAATGTTATATTGAAAATCGTGAAAATTCAAGAATTTCAAATTGTAACTCTTCAAAATTGCACAACTTTAAATTGTAAATCTTTAAAATGAAAGAGTTTTTAATTTTGAAAATTTACAATTAAACAGTTCTGTAATTTTGATGATTTACAATTTAAGAACTTTTATTTATAAATCTCTAAAATTCAAGAATTTTCCATTCATCTCTTTTAAATTTGATAACCTTAAATTGTAAATCTTTGAACTTCAAGAGTTTTTAATTTAGTTTGACAATTTACAATGAAAAATTATACAAAATTTGAATTTTACAATGAAAAATTCTGTAATTTTGATGTTTTGAATTCGAAATTTCTTCAGTTTGGAATATTTAGAATTGAAAATTTGACTTTTGATTTTTAAATTCATCAAAATCTTCAAAATTAATAATTTTTTATTTATAAATCTTAAAAATTAGATATTTTTTAATTGTAAATCTTCAAAATTGAAGAATTTTATATTTAAAATCATTAAAATTCAAGAATTTTAAATTGTAACTCTTAAAAATTGCAGAACTTTATATCGTCAATCTTTAAAATTGAAGAATTTTTAATTCGTAAAATGTAAAAATAAACATTTCTGTAATTTTTAAGATTTACACTTGTAATTTCTCCTATTTGGAAGATTTAGGATTGAAAACTTGACTTCTGAACTTCAAAATCATCTAAATTATGGAATTTGTATTTAAACATCTTTAAAATTCGAGTTTTTAATTTTGAAAATTAAGAATTATGCAAGTTTTTAAATTAAAAGATCTGTAATTTGGATGATTTACATTTAAAATGTCTTCAATTTGGAAGATTTAAAATTGAAAACTTGACTTCTAATCTTTAAAATCATTCAAATTTAGACATATTTATTTAAACATTTTAAAAATTCAAGAGCTCTCAATTTTAAATCTTCAAAATTGAAGTTTAAAACAAAACTGAAACTACATTATTTTAAATTATACACATTAAAAATTGAAGGATCTTCAATTGCAAATCGTCAAGACTCAAGATAGACCTACTTCAAAAAAATTTTCAAAATTGTATGACTTTAAAGTATAAACATTCAAATTTAGAAGATGTTGAATTTTGTTGGCATACTGGTTCAATGTTGTATTTTCTTCTAATCTTTTTGTATGATTAGCTGATGTTAATTGATGTTGATCAGCCAAGAATTAATTTAGAAGATGTTGAATTTTGTTGGTATACTGATCCAATTGTTATAATCAAATAAATTTATACAATTGGACCAGTATACTAACAAAACTGAACATCTTCTAAATTAATTCTTACCTGGTCAACATCAATTAACATCAGCTAATCATACAACATGGTTGGAAGAAGATACAACATTGAACCAGTATATCAACAAAATTGAACATCTTCTAAATTAATTCTAGCCTGGTCAACATCAATTAACATCAGCTAATAAACAATAATAACTAAACAAGTTGGCGAATTTTCAACTGTAATCATTTTTAAACCGGATCATCATTCAGAACATCTTATTAAGATATAAAATCCCACATTAACTTTTTTTTTCTTTGCTTCCAATTCCTGCTGGGATAAAATCTCATATTTAAATGAAAGCTACAGATTATTGAAAGCCGATTAAAATTAAAATTGTATGAAAGCCGATCTAGATATTATAATATTTATATTCATTTATGATTAATGATTATATTTTATAGTACTTTATATTCAATATACCTTAATTTGTTAATCATGCAATCAAAATAAGAAAGCGCTATTTTGGCTACTTGAATAATAAATTATATATTGATAAATGAGAAAATTTGCTGTCATGATTGAACATTTAGTGCCAATATATGTTGGTTTTTCGGTTTTTATTATTTTACCCTTTGTTCTCCCCCGTTCCCATTCTTCATGACAAATGAACATTCTACAAAGATTCTCTGAATGCAAGGAGATATTTTTCTATACCTATAGCAACCATCCCCCAGCAAAACATGTGGTCTAGTTTCCAAGGGTGAATGACAAAGGAAATCCCAACTATTTCCTTTCTTATAAAATTATCATGCTTCATCAACTCGCTCATCAAAAAACAGTTACTTATTTATTTAACTTTAGGCTTCACGACAAAAAAAATCTGAGTTGAAATCCCATAAGTCTAAAAAAACTGTTATCTTTAGAGAATCCTCTACCAACTCAATTCCGGTAATCTGTCGCACATTTCGGAGTGATTCCTCAATTTACTCTTTTTTTCTTCCCAGAGAGCCATTTTTCATGTTGGTTCTCTCTTCCACGCAACTTCTCATTTAATTAATGGATTAGTTATCGCGTGCGGAAATACACATTGTGCCCAGAGAAAGGATTTTCCATATTTGTTTAAGAGAAATTGGAATTTATTTGCGTATGCATTTACCTCGATATTTATTTGCCTCAAAATAACTTTTTGAAAAAAATGACAACATTTTATTGAGAGGCAGTAAATTGCTCGTTGATGGAGATAAATTTGTTTTTCCCTGGGGGATGAAAATGACATGGAAAATTATTGTAGATAAAGCGTTTTTATCTTGTGTTCCACTTTTTATCAATAGTTGAAATTTGTTTAATTTTAGAGTGTTCAAATTTAAATGGCTCAAATCAGAATTAGGTGAATACATTCTTTTAAAAAAATTAGTATTTCTATCGTGTTGAATTCAATATATAACACTTTTTATTCTTAACATTTCAAGTAGAATTATTTGGAAATAAAAAGATCAATTTTCAACCCAAAATGATAAATTTTCAACTAAAAAGTTAATTTTGAAACTGAAAATATAAATTTTTAACAAAACAGTTTATTTTCGACCAAAAAAAAAATGACTTTTCAACCAATCAGTTCCATTCAAAACCAAATAGTTGAATTTTAACTTTAAATGATGCTTTTTTAAACCAAAAAGATGAATTTTCAACAAAAGAATAAAATTTTCAATCACGAAAGATTTCATTCAAGAAAAAAAAAATTCAACCAAATTGATAAATTTTTAAACAGAGAAGACAAATTTTCTACAAAACAGTGGAATTTTCAACATTAAAAAAATCTCAACAGAAAAAGGCAAATTTACAACAAAAGAATTGATTTTAAACGCAAAAAGATGGATTTTCAACAAAAGAAGTTAATTTTAAACCAAGAAAAATGAATTTCCAACAGAAGAATATTAATTTTCAACTAATAGCAAAAGTAGAAAAAAGTCGATTTTTCAACCAAAAAGTTTACTTGTATCCAAGAAAAATGAATTTGCAATCAAATAGTTGAATTTTCAACAAAAAATAATTATTTTCTAACAAGCAGTTACATTTACAACCAAATAGTAGCATTTTCAACCTACAAAGATGAATTTTCAAACAAACAAACAAATTTCTACAAAACAGTAGAATTTTCAACCAAAAAACATCAATTTTCAACAAAAAAGTTAATTTTCAACCCAGAGTCCCTTTTTTAAGATAAAGTCACTATAATCACATTTTAAAATAAAAAGATCACTTCAGTCACTTCTTCCAATAAATTAAAACAGAGAACCCAAGGATTTCTGAATTTTGTTGAAAATCTTTAAATTCTTTTGAATTCACCCTTAATTCCTTGAAATTCCCTTGAAATCCACTAGAAGTATATTGGATTAAAAATTGTTTGTTTCTATTCACTTGAATTATTCTTATCTTATCTTGATTTCTTATGAATTTTATGAAAATTTCGTCAGTTCTTCTAAATTCACTCAATATTTACTGCAATCAACGGAATATTTTGGATTTTTGAATTTTTTTAACTTATTGCGAATTCACTCTAAATTCTTCTTAATTTTTCCTGAATTCTTTTTAATTCTTCTGAATTCTCTTGAATTTTTTTAAATTGCCTTGTATTTTTTTTTACAATTACTTGGATTCATCTAAATTCACTCTGAAGTCTTTTAAACTCACCTTGAATTCTTAGGAATTTCAGCTAATTCTTTTGAATTCCCTTGCATTTTTCTCAAATCATTCCAAATTTAATGAATGCAATTAACTTTTCAAACACTTTCAATTTTTTTCAATTCACTTGAATTTTTTTTATTCACTTTGAATTTTTATGATTTTCATAGAGTTCTTCTCATTTCCCTTAAATTTCTCTAAATTCACTTTAGTTTTATTTCATTTGTTTGGTTTTTTTTTTCAATTCTCTTAAATTCCCCTGAATTATTCTAAATTCACATCAGTGCTACTGAAGTCAGTGGAATATTTTGGATTTTTTTTCAACTGATTTGAATTCATCTCGGAATTCATCTATGGAATTCACTCTGAACTCTTAAAAAGAATTTAATTCTTTGGAATTCGCTTGGTTTTCTATCTCACCCTGAATTATTTTTAATTCATTTGAATTCTTTTGAATGCAATCAATTCTACTCAAGCAAATAGATCTTAATCCAGTTTCTGTAGTTTTTTCTTTAAATTCGACCTGAGATCTTTTGAACGCATCTTGAATTCTTAGTCATTTTGTCCAATTCTTTTCAATTTCCTTGAATTCTTCTAATTCACGCCTATTTTACTGAAATCAGTGGAATATTTTGGATTTTTTGTTCAATTTACTTGAATTTTTGTTTAATTCACCTTGAATTTTTATGGATATCATCGAATTCTTCTAATTTCCTTTAAATTCCTCTAAATTCACTCGAATTTTATTTAATTCGTTGGTTTACTTGTTGTATTTATAATGAATTTGTTAAAATTCACTTGTAATTCTTATAAACTTCGTCGAATTCTTTTGTATTCAAAAGAACATTAGTCACGTCAGTGTTACTTTTTGGGTTAGAAATTAAATTTTTTTTCAGTTATACTGTTTCAAATTATTCTTATGAATTTCATATAAATCTCTTAAATTCTTCTGAATTCTTCTAAATTCACTCAAGTTTTACTTAACTCAGCGGAATATTATATATA
>CAKNYM010052517.1:127875-138504 GCA_932195095.1 Andricus curvator | reverse complement strand
TATGTCGATGAAGATTATCATCGATGAAGCTTGCTGTTAAAGAAACTAATTACTTGCCATCACTGACATAAACTAATCAATTTTGAAAAGCCTGTCCCGTAATGTTGGAAAAGTAAGTAGGAAAAATCCTATGATATGCCGATGAAGATTACTGTTGTGGATGAAAATGATCGTCGATGAAGATTGCCGTTACATATACTTAAACAAAGAATTGAGTTACTTTCCATCACTGAAATAAACTAAACAATTTTGAAAAGCCTGTCCTGTAAAGTTGAAAAACTAAGTAGGAAAAATCTTATGATATGCCGATGGAGATTTCTCATATGTCGATGCAGATTATTATTGTGGGTGATGTTTATCGTCGATGAAGATTGCTGTTAAAGTAACTTTTAGAAATAAATTACTTCCAATCACTGGTATAAACTAATCAATTTTGAAAAGCCTGTCCTGTAAAGTTCGAAAACTAAGTAGGAAAAATCCTATGATATGCCGATGAAGATTTCTCATATGTCGATGAAGCTTGCTGTTAAAGTAACTTTTAAAAAGAAATTACTTGCCATCACTGACATAAACTAATCAATTTTGAAAAGCCTGTCCCGTAATGTTGGAAAAGTAAGTAGGAAAAATCCTATGATATGCCGTTGAAGATTACTGTTGTGGATGAAAAGGATCGTCGATGAAGATTGCCGTTACAGATACTTAAACAAAGAATTGAGTTACTTTCCATCACAAAAATAAACTAATTTTGAAAAACTCATCCTGTGATGTTGGAAAAGTAGGAAAAATCCTATGAGATGCCGATGAAGACTGTTCAGGATGAAAATGATCGTCGATGAAGATTGCTATTACAGAAACTTAAAATCCTATGATATGCCGATGAAGATTTCTCATATGCCGATGAAAAGATTACTATTGTGGATGAAGATTATCGTCGCTGAAGATTTCTGTTACAGAAACTTTCAAAAAGAAATTACTTTCCACCACTGTTGTGGACCCATCGAACCAGTGACCGAAAGTTTTAGTCACAGTTTACGGTTCATGAATGAAAGTTTGAAAAGTATAACGCTTTTTCCATAAAGTATCAAAGGCAGCAAATCTGATTGATAGAAACATCGAAACGTTGACCTGCCCTGATCTTTTCTTGGCCATTGTCCATCCCCTAATACAACCTCTGATCACCTGCCTACAGACATGACAACAATAACCCTAAAAGGCTCCTTCGAGTGTTACGCTTCAAAGTGCGAACATCACAATGTATCCCATTACAAACTTTCCAAATCCATCATCCAGATCCCGGTAGTATATAGAGGAATCAAATCACGCTTCGATAGACTTGGTGCAGCTGTCCTTGGAAAAATCGAAGGAAGCGATAAACCTCCGGGGATCGACCTTGAAAGACCAAAGGCCCTCGGCGTGTTCTCTCGCTTGTAAATAATCAAAACCGAGGGGCAAAAAGAGCTGAAGAAAATAAAAGGTACTCACGTGGATAGATGAAAAATTCCTTCAAGGTCCCAAGAACTCCGCCTGGACTTTTCACCGCACAGAGGGTTTCTACCTGACATCCACTCAATGCTAAATGTTACACAATCTCGGACAGGGCCTCCCTCACATTCCACTGCATTTTCCCTATTGCTCGACCATAACTTTCTAGTAAATCTAACACTCCAGTAAAAGTCCACTAAACTGAACTAAAGTCGGGTTCCGCTCACTGTTGGTCAACTTTTAATCCACGTGACTGCACACCGGGTCCGAGGAGTATCACACCTTCACTCATTTCTTCACTCTTGCATAAAAACCGGCATCTTTCCAACAAATGCATACATTTAAACTAAAAATTGACACTCGTTTAGTTTAAAATAGACTCCTTTAAATGGTAGATTCAGATACTCATTAAAGGGCTTTGAAATTGTTTCTCCAAATTATTTTAGTTTGAAAAAGCACACATTTCCGGTTTTTTTTAATTCGAGGAGCCGCTCTCGCGCGACCGGGCCATCGTGCGGCTTCCGTCTGATAGAACTCGCACGCAACGCGGACCTGATGAGGGCAAAAGAGGGTAGAGAAAATGGGAGGGCTGGAGTTGGGGGTGGAGGGGGAGGAGCAAGCAATGAGAGACGAGGAAAAAAGGTGAGCGGGGGTGGTAGTTATAGAGAAATGGGGAGGAGAGAGAGAGAGAAAGAGAGAGAAAGAGGAGAGCCTCGTGGGTCCCTGAGATTTCGGCGTGTATCGCAGTCCGGAGCCTCGATCTTCACTGATTCCGAGTCGGGCATGTTCTATAGGAAAGCCTCAAGTTCTGCGCAACCAGACTCACAGCTCAACCCCGCCACCACGACCATTCGCCACCACCACTACCATCGCCATCCAGACCACGCACCCCCTCGACTCCAACACCAACCCTAGTTGGAGTGAGAGAGTTGAGCTAATCTCGAAGTTGAGCGAATCTTATAAGGAGGGAGTTGAGCTAAGCTAAGGGTTGGAGGGTGACTAGTGACTACTCTCGTACCTGTCCGCAGAGTCGAGATCCACTTTCAGCTCCTAGGGAGTGCAATTCCAACCCTCTGAGTAATAACATTGCGGCTGGATCTTTGATGAAGGCAGATTGATGGTGTTTTGTTTGTTGTTCTTTATGAACTCTGGGATGGTGTCTGCTCGTTCTTGAGGGTGTACGAAAGTCTTCACTTCAGACAGTTCACGAGATATCTTGATTATTGCACCTGCAAATTAAACAATAGGTTGTAAGCTTATAAAATTAAAGCAGGCCTCACAGTCCCTATGGGATAAAATATAGGGACCAAAGGATAATTTTCGTCACGCTCATAGGGTACTTTTTTCGTGATCAAAGGGTAAAAAATTCAGGAGAAATTTATAAGACTTCAAAACAATTCAAGTTAAATTCCAACGAATTCGAATGAATTAGAAACAATTTTAAAAGTAAAAAAAATTCCACTGATTTCCGTAACATTGGGATGCATTTAGGGGAATTTATTATAAACGAGAAGAATTCGATGAAATTCCTCAAAATTCAAGGTGAATTACAAAAAAAATGATGAATTGAAAACAATTTTAAAATATGAAGAAACTTTTATGAATTCAGTAACTTTGAAATGAGATTAGAAAAATTCAAGGGAATTCAAAAGAATTTTATGAAATGCATAAGAATTCAAGGTGAGGTTAAAAGACTTCAGGATCAATTCAATAAAAACTTTTAAAAATAAAAAAAAATCCATTGAATTAAGTGTAATTGAATAAATTTAGAATAATTCAAGTGCAGTAAAAAAATTCAAGGGAATCCCAAAGAATTTAAAAGAATTCAGGGTGAATTTTAAAAAATAATTTAAAATCTCTTCAAATCTTTGCAACCCTACTAATTTCTAACTAAAAAAATAAAAAAATTCAAATGAATTGGAAAAAGTTTTAAAAATCGAAAAAGTCCATGTAATTCTGTAGAATTTGAGTAAATTTAGAGGAATTTAAGGGATACGAGAAGAATTCGATGAAATGTATAAAAATTCAAGGTGAATTAAAAAAAAATCAAATGAATCGACAAAAATTTTAAAATATGAAAAAAATTTAAGAATATGAAAAAAATTTAAAAATATGAAACAAATTTAAGAATATGAAAAAAATTTAAAAATATGAAAAAATTCATTGAATTGAGTATGTATGAAATTAATTTTAGAATAAATTAAAGAGAATTCAAAAGAATTTGATGAAATGCCTAAAAATTTAAGGTGACTTCAAGATGAATTAAACACAAACTTTTAAAAAATCCATTGACCTGAGTAAAATTGAGTGCATCTAGAAGAATTCAAAAGGATTTGAAAGAATTCAGAATAAATTAATAAGAATTCAGGGCGAATTCCGAATGAATTGCAAAAAATATTGGAAAATCAGAAATTTAAATTAATTTAAAATCTTCTTTTTTTTAAATTAATTTAAAACTTAAAATCTTTGAAATCCTACGAAATCCCTCACTTCTTGTGAATGAATTCTCTGAAATCCATTAAAATATTAAAATCCCTTAAAATTATTAAAACTCTTGGAAATCCCTTGAAATTGTTTAAATCTCTTGCAAATGCCTTGGAATCTTTTAAAATACCTTAAGACTATTGAAATAAATAAAAAATTTCTGGGAATCGTAAAAATTTTCTAAAATATTTCCAATCCTTTAAAGCTTTTGAAATCCCCTGAAACTTTTTAAAGCTCTTAAAAATGCATGGAAATCTTTTAAAATATTTCAAATCCTTTGAAATCATATTGAATTACTGAAATCAATCAACAATTTCTTTATAATCTTTTAAATAACCTAGAATATTTCTAATCCCTTAAAATCTTTTGAAATGCCTTGGAATTTTTTAAAGCTCTAGAAAATGACATGGAATTTGAAATTGAATTAATCTGCAGAACCAATTATATAAAAACTTTCAAAAAATCAAATGAATTATGTAAAATTGAGTATAAGAATTCAAATGAATTAAAAAATTCAAAAGAATTTCAAAAAATTGAGGATAATTTAATAAGAATTAAGTGTGAAATCCAAAGAATAATTTTATATCTCTTCAAATCTTTAAAAACCCTACGAAAGTACTCACTTTTCTTGGATAAATTCTTTAAAATACACTAAAATGTTATTAAATCTCTTAAAAATATTAAAACCAATTAAAAATTCTTTTTATAAGTAATGTTAGATTTTAAAATAATTTTCAATGATTTCTGCCATTAAAGATTTTTTTTTAATCCGATATACTATAGGTCATTGGAAATCCATTCACAGTGATGTAAAAAAAACATCGTTCTCATAAATATTTCGTTCCAAGATTTGTCATTTCTTCCTTGCTTTAATTAATACTTTCAATGTGAATTTAAAACTACAGTCTTTAGTAGAGCGAATTAAAAATGCTAAAATTAATCGAATCGTTTGAGCTGAGGGATAAGAATTTGTGGGCCGACATCCAAAACAAGTAAAGAAAAACATTTTGAAATTAGCAAATCTTTTCTGTTCTCTTTTTAAATTTACAATTAAAATTTTTAAATTCAAAACAAAATTTTGTCTTATTTAAAATTGTTTGAAAATGTAAAAAAAAACATGTTTTTTGGATTGATTCGAACCTGAAATTTCTTCAGCTTGAACCAAAGAAACATGTTTTCGAAACATGGGAAACATTTTGGAATTCATGGGAAGTTTTTTCCCAAAAAGCTAAATGATAAAATGTTTCTTTGGTTCAAGCTGAATAAATTTCAGGTTCGACATATTCAACTTTTTTTTAAATCTGCGAACATGACTCAATCCAAAAAAAACATGTTCTTGCACATTTTCAAAAAAATTGTTACTGAGCAAAAAATTTATTTTCAAATTTCGTAATTTTTTATTATTGCTCACTAGTAAGCTGTAAATATAACAAATTCGTCATAATTTTTGAACCAATAGGACATATTTTGAATTTGAAGTCGCCAGGTACAAGTTATTTTGAACCTCGTTTTTTGATTTCATCTCACTGAACGGAAAAAAATGTATCCGTAAAAAAGTCAAGAACTAGTAGCTAGGTATCGAATATGAGAAAAATTCATCGGATATTGATGCATTTTCGTAAATAATCTGCGAACTTTGAGAAAGAATTGACGAACTCGATGTGAAAATTCTAAAACGGTTCATCACTTTTTTTTACGTGAATAATTACAAAAATATTACGAGTGATTGGGAAAAGATTCTCAGAGCATTCACGAGCTTGCCCGACAAATCTGGGAACTGGAAAGTAGGTTCGCCTGTACGTGGCCCGCCCAAACGCGCGGTGCGTGTGTGCGCTTGTATGTGTGCTTCGAGCTCGTCGGATGAGTGGCTAGAAGTTTTATAATACCTATATATTGTGTGGCCTCGATGGCTGCGCGTGTTTACGCACTCCTGGTTTATGTTTAGAAACTGGCGAGTCAGCAGTCTTTGAGGGTTCGAATCTTCTGAGATGCGAAGCTATAAATTAATATAAATTAAATCGCACAAATAAAATTTTTCCTCTTTATATTTCAGTCTGAAATTTTCAGGAACTGTTCGTAGGAAATTCGAACTGTTCGTAAAAAACTTCGAAAGTTATCCATACATTTTTCACGGATAAATTTTTTCCGTGTGCGCAGCGCCTCGAAATTTTTCCACACGGGATGGCTTATATTTATATATACATATAACAGTAGAGTTTTCCTTTTGTTGATCGAGTGAAAAAGATAGATTTAATTAGTTCTCGATGAAAAACAAAAATTAATACCTTTCATTTAGTAACAATGAAGATGGATCGTTGATGGAGTTAAATCGGTGGCGCTTGTGTTATTGTTTCTCTTCTTAAGAAACTACGAGTTCTGTCTGTTCAGTCTTGAGAATATTGGAAAATCTTCCAACCACACAATTCTATACGTATAACAACCCTTCTTGAGCTCTGAAAATTAAACAATGAATCAAATTGAAGGAAATTGTTTTTTTATCTCTAGTTTTTAGTGTCTATCTCTGGAATTAATAAATTAAAACTAAATTAAAACAAATGAATAAAAATAAAAAATGTATGGAAATGTAATATGTTGTGAGCGAAAGCTTTGTTGAACTTTGAATTAAAAAATGCTCGAAACTAATTTTAAATCTCCTACCTTCCCAGTGGGGTCAGATTAAAGAGCTTAAACTTTTAAGTCATCAGATTACAAATTTTAGAGTTTTTAGAGATTTCATTTAAACTGAAATAAATTAAATCGTTACTAAAAGTATATAGAATATAAAAATGCATCCATTGAATTAAAAAGTTTCCAATCTTGACAATCGAATTTGAATTCAATTTCAGATAATTGAATCAAAACCAGGATGTGTACTAAAATCATGGAAAATATTTCCTTTTTCCCAATTTTTTAAGCAATCGACTAGGAATATGTATACTATTTAGCAAGTTTATTATAAATAATGTTTTTTTCAGTCCTTGTAAATATCCAAAATTTAATATGCAATAATAAAATGAAATATGTAAAATTAAATAACTTTCTTTTCATCTGCGAAATTAACTTTATTAAAGGATGAGTAATATTTCTTAATAGTACAAGTTTTGATGGATTTAACTAATATGTTTAATTTATGAATTTACCATTGAATAATTTAAAAAAAAAAATGATAATAGAGTCATAATTAATCATTTTTCGAATTCGTTCCTAAAGTCCATGAATTTCAATAATTCAACAACAAAATTTTATTTTATCTTCATATAATTAAAATTCATACATTCTTTCAAGTAAAATTAATTAATTAATTAATTGAAAAAGATTAACTTCCTACCAAAAAATACGAATTTTCAAAAAAATACATGAATTTTCAACTAAAAAAGATACATTTTCAACCCGAAATTCAATAGTAAAATTTTAAGTAAAAAAATTAATTTTCATATTAAAAAAAGATTTTTCAACAAAATCGTCAAATTTTCAACTGAAATAGTTAAATTATCAGTTTAAAACATTAATTTTGAAACCGAAAAAAGATAATTTTCAACAAAATAGTTAAATTCTCAAATAAACAGATGAATTTTCAATTACGTATAGTTGAATTTTTAACCAAATTTATGAATTTTCAACAAGGATTGTTAAGTTTAAGCCAAGAAGATAAATTTTCAACTGAAATTATGAATTTTCAACAAAAAATATAAATCCAATCAAAAATTTAATAGTTAAATTTTCATTTCAAATAATTGATTGTCAACCAAATAGATGAATTTTCAACTCAAATGATGAAATATTATAGTGGATTAGGTAAATACTCAATTAAAAAAATTAATTTAAAAAAAAAAAAGAAAACGAATTTTTAAGAAAAAAGTTAAATTTTCAAGTAGAATAGTTAAATTTCCAGGTAAAAAATTAATTTTCAAAAAAAAGAAACAATTTTCAACCTTATAGTCGAATGTTCAATTAAACTAATTATTAAAGAGTTCTTTTTTTAACCAAAGTGATTAATTTTCAACTAAAATGATGAATTATTAACTAAAAAATTTAAAATTACAACCAAAATGGAATAGTTAAATTGTCAGTTAAACAATTATTTTCCAACAAAAAAACACGAATATTCAACAAAATAATTGAATTCCCAAACAAACAGACGAATTTTCAATTGAATAGTTAAATTTTCAACCAAATTGATGAATTTTTAACTAAAATGGTGAGATTTAAGTGTAATAATTAATTTCAAGCCAGAAAGACGAATTTTCACCTCAATAAATGATGAATTTTCAACAAAATAGATGAATCTTCAACAAAAAATATAAACTCGAACCAAAAATTAAATAGTTAAATTTTCAGTTCAAAAAATTGATTTCCAACTAAAGAGATGAATTTTCAACTAAAATGATGGAATATTCAACTGGATTAGTTGAAAATTCTATTTAAAAAAGTAATTTTTAACAAAAAAAGAAAACGAATTTTCAACAAAATAGTTAAATTTTAAACTAGAAGAGTTAAATTTCCAAATAAAAAAATTAATATTAAAAAAAAAGAAGAATTTTCAATAAAATAGTTCCATTTTCAACCAACAAAATGATTTTTTAATAAAGTTTCAACCATTTCAACTTTCCAACAAGAAGATTAATTTCTACAAAAAAAGCCGAATTTTGAACAAAATACATGAATTTTTAACCAGGAAAGATAAATTTTCAACCCAAAATTCAATAGTAAAATTTTCAGTAAAAAAAAATTAATTTTCAACCAAAGAGATGAATTTTCAACTAAAATAATGGAATATTCAACTGGATTAGTTAAATATTCTGTTAAAAAATTAATTTTCAAAAGAACAAAACGATTTTTCAACAAAAACGTTAAATTTTCAACTGAAATAGTTAAATTATCAGTTTGAAAAATTAATTTTCAACCGAAAAAAGATCATTTTCAACAAAATAGTTATATTCTCAAACAAGCAGATGGATTTTCAATTAACTATAGTTAAATTTGTAACCAAATTGATGAATTTTCAACAAGGATTGTCAAGTTTAAACCAAAAAGATGAATTTTCAACAGGAAATATAAATTTCAACGAAAAATTATATAGTCGCAAATTTGCATTTCAAACAATTGATTGTCAACGAAATAGATGATTTTTCAACTCAAATGATGAAATATTAAAGTGGATTAGTTAAATACTCAATTTGAAAAATTAATTTTTACAAAAAAAAAAGAAAACGAATTTTTAAGAAGAAAGTTAAAGTTTCAAGCCGAATAGTTAAATTTCCAGGTAAAAAATTAATTTTCAACAAAAAAAAACAAACAATTTTCAACCTTATAGTTGAATGTTCAATTAAATAATTCTTTTTTTAACCAAAGTGATTAATTTTGAACTAGAATAATGAATTCTTAACTAAAAAATATAAATTTACAACCAAAATGGAATAGTTAAATTGTCAGTTAAAAAATTAATTTTCAACAAAAAAACACGAATATTCAACAAAATAGTTGAATTCTCAAACAAAAAGACGAATTTTCAATTAAATGGTTAAATTCCCATCCAAATTGATAAATTTTTAACTAAAATGGTGAGTTTTTAAGTGGAATAGTTAATTTTAAACTACAAAGATGAATTTTCACCTGAAATGATGAATTTTCAACAAAATAGATGAATCTTCAACCAAAAATATAAACTCAAACCAAAAATTAAATAGTTAAATTTTCAGTTCAAAAAACTGATTTCCAACCAAAGAGATGAATTTTCAACTGAAATGATGGAATATTCAACTGGATTAGTTGAAAATTCTATTTAAAAAAGTAATTTTTAACAAGAAAAGAAAACGAATTTTCAACAAAATAGTTAAATTTTAAACTAGAAGAGTTAAATTTCCAGATGAAAAAATTAATATTCAACAAAAAAAAAATAAAAAAGAATTTTCAATAAAATAGTTCAATTTTCAACCAACAAAAGAAATTTTTAATAAAGTTTCAACCATTTCAACTTTCCAACAAGAAGATTAATTTCTACAAAAAAAAAAACGAATTTCGAACAAAATACATGAATTTTCAACCAGAAATTGAATAGTTTACTTTCTATTAAAAAAAAAATTTCAACCAAAGAGATGAATTTTCAACTAGAATAGTTAAATTTTGAGTTTAAAAATTGATTTAAAAGAAAACGAACTTTCAACAACTTTCAAAAAAATTTAACTTTCGTCTGAGAAAGGTTTTACAGTCCAAAGAGAAAAAAAATTTCAACCAAACTGTTGAATATTCAAACAAAAATATTAATTCTCTACTAGAAAAGACGAATTTTCAACAAAAATGATGGAATATTCAACTGGATTAGTTAATGATTCTATTTAAAAAAGTAATTTTTAACAAAAAAAGAAAACGAATTTTCAACAAAATAGTTAAATTTTAAACTAGAAGAGTTAAATTTCCAGATGAAAAAATTAATACTCAACAAAAAAAAAAGAATTTTCCATAAAATAGTTCAATTTTCAACCAACAAAAGGAATTTTCAATAAAGTTTCAACCATTTCAACTTTCAACCAAGAAGATTAGTTTCTACAAAAAAAGACGAAATTTGAACAAAATATATGAATGTTCAACCAGAAATTGAATAGTTTACTTTCTATTAAAAAAAAATTTCAACCAAAGAGATGAATTTTCACCTAGAATAGTTAA
>CAKNYM010052517.1:108238-127865 GCA_932195095.1 Andricus curvator | reverse complement strand
GAATTTTTAATAAAATAGTTCAATTTTCAACCAACAAAAGGAATTTTCAATAAAATTTCAACCATTTCAACTTTCCACCAAGAAGATTAATTATCACAAAAAAGGACGAATTTTGAACAAAATACATGAATTTTCAACCAGAAATTGAATAGTTTACTTTCTATTTAAAAAAATTTTCAACCAAAGAGATCAATTTTCAACTAGAATAGTTAAATTTTGAGTTTAAAAATTGATTTAAAAGAAAACGAACTTTCAACAACTCTCAAAAAAATTTAACTTCCATATAAGAAAGGTTTTACAGTCAAAAGAGAAAAAGAATTTCAACCAAACTGTTGAATATTCAAACAAAAATATTAATTTCAACAAAATACATGAATTTCAAACTAAAAAAAGATAAATATCCAACCAAATATAGAATAGTTAAATTTTCAGCTAAAAAATTAATTTCCCACCACAAAAAAATGAATTTTTGCAACAAAATAGTTAAATCCAATCATATAAAGCTACTAACTCTTTCAAATGAAAAAACATTGTTATTTAATTTTATATTACAATTAAAAATAATATTTAAAAAATTAGGCAAGCTCTCTAAAATAATTGTAAATGAGGAGGTAAAAAAAAGCTATTCCAAGCGATATAATTGATGGGAAAGATCCAAAACATAATTCTAACTCAATTTTCCCATTTTGTGACTTGTGCGCTTTTGCTTTTCACCTCCTCAATTATGAAATTCTTTCATTAAATTTAAACAATAGACAAGGTTAAATAAATTTCAGCCAGTCTCTTTTATGACAGCTTCATAGCTTCTATAAATCTTGAAAGTTATGTATAATTTATCCAACAGCGAAATAATTCCATGAAACAAAATTGAATACTTAAAAATTGAGCACCCTTTTTATTACTAGCTTCAATGTTGAAATCTTTTTATTTTTTAATTTAATTCAACAATTTTTAAATTGTTTTCTTCAGTGTAAGAACAAAATGATGTAACACAAGTTGGGCTATATTTTCGTGAGAAAATATGTTATATGAAAAAGTAAGCCAAGCTTTAAAACTATAATCCCTCTTACTCAATAGTGAATAGAGGATGAAGTTATTTCTATTATACGTCGGAATCAGACCCCAATTATATGGGGAGTGCTCATTTGATCGCCGTCTACCTGGCTGCTCTACCTCTACCTGAATTTTCAAAATGCAGCTCAGGGATCGCCAGACGCTGTCGCCGACCCTTGTCAGCAGGGGGTCTGTTGTAACAATAATAATAAAATGAAAAAAATAAAATAGTTTTATTTTGCAGTTAGTAATTTGGAAATATTATAATCGAAATCAAAGTTCTTTGGCGATTCCAACGATATGTTACTTGCCTTAATAAGTTGAAAATTAGAATAAAAGTGATATGGTATTTGCTTTCATAAGTTGAGTATTAGAAGTGTTTTTGAGGCATCCAAATATTTTAAACGAAGGAACATATTTTCCATTATTTCCAATATGAAGGCAAATTATTAATAATAATCTGCGAATTCATTCATTTACTTTGTCCACATTGAAACTCCTCGGTTTAAAGGTTTAGGATATTTAAAAAATCTTCGATTTTGAAAGGTGAAAATGACAGTTATTTTGTTTGAAAGAAATTGCAAAATTTCATAATTTACGCCCTGATAGTCAGTTTTAAATGAAGGAATTTCCAATTTAAATATACTAAATTGTATAATTTCAAGCTTACACAATTGTCTGCTTTTTTACATTTCTTGAAATCGTAGACCCCCGTTGGCAAAGGTCGGCGACAGCGTCTGGCGATCCCTCAGCTGCATGAGGGGAAGTTGGGTAGAAGGGTCAGAGCAAAGAGGTGAAATTCAAAAAGTTGGAATAATTCGATTTTGAATTTTTTAATATTTCAAGGTATTGCTAAAGATTGTAATTAAAAAAAAAGATTGTATGATATTCAAAACGATTCCAAGATTTTTCCAAGAATTTTCCAGTAAATTGAAAGGATTTCAGACGATTTTTAAGATTATAGGGTATTTTGAAAGATTCCAAGGAATTTCCAAGTTGTTCTACGGATTCTAAAAATATTCCAAGGAATTTTGAATTTCAAAGGATTTTAAATATTTTAGGATTTAAAAAAATTTTCAAGAGCTATTTTCGGGTATTTAAAAATATTTCAAGTAATTTTTAATTGTAAAGGATTTTAAATATTTTACGGTATTTTGAAAGATTCCAAGGAATTTCCAAGTTGTTTTACGGATTCTACAAATATTCCAAGGAATTTTGAATTCCAAAGGATTTTAAATATTTTAAGATTTAAACAAATTTTCAAGAGCTATTTTCGGGTATTTAAAAATATTTCAAGTAATTTTGAATTGTAAAGGATTTTAAACATTTTACGGCATTTTCAAAGATTCCAAGGAATTTTCATTAGATATCAATAAATTAAAGGGATTTCAAGGATTTTCAAGTTTGTAGGGTATTTTAAAAGATAAGGAATTTCCAAGTTGTTTTACGGATTCTAAAAATATTCCAAGGAATTTTGAATTTCAAAGGATTTTAAATATTTTAGGATTTTAAAAAATTCTCAAGAGCTATTTTCGGGTACTTAAAATAATGTCAAGTAATTTTGAATTGTAAAGTATTTTAGATATTTTACGGTATTTTGAAAGATTCCAAGGAATTTCCAAGTTGTTTTACGGATTCTTAAAATATTCCAAGGAATTTTGAATTCTAAGGATTTTAAATATTTTAGGACTTTAAAAAATTTGCAAGAGCTATTTTCGGCTATTTAAAAATATTTCAAGTAATTTTGAATTGTAAAGGATTTTAAATATTTTGCGGTGTTTTGAAAGATTCCAAGGAATTTCCAAGTTGTACGGATTCTAAAAATATTCCAAGGAATTTTGAATTTCAAAGGATTTTAAATATTTTTGGGTTTTAAAAAATTTTCAAGAGCTATTTTCGGGTATTTAAAAATATTTCAAGTCATTTTGAATTGTAAAGGATTTTAAATATTTTACGGTATTTTGAAAGATTCCAAGGAATTTTCATTAGATATCAATAAATTAAAGGGATTTCGAAGATTTTCAAGTTTGTAGGGTATTTTAAAAGATGATAAGGAATTTCCAATAGCTGTCAATAAATTGAAAGGATTTAAAATATTTGTGGGTATTTCCAAAAATTCCAAGGAATTTTCAATTTGTTTCAATAAACTGAAAAGATTTCAAAGATTTTAGATTTTTTCAGATTCTAAGGAATTTTTAATAGATTTCAATAAATTGAAGGGATTTCAAAGAATTTTAGAGTATTTTTAAAGATTCCAAGAAATTTTCAAGAGCTTCAAAACATTTCAAAGGATTTCGAAAAATTGAAAGAATTTCAAATATTTTTAGATATTTTCAAAGATTCCAACAAATTTTAATAAATTGAAGGAATTTCAAAGGATTTTAATAATTATGAGGGGTTTAAAAAAATTGCAGTCGCTTTTAAAGAATTCGGATATTTTCAAATGATTTTGAGATATTTCATAATATTTTCGAGGATTTAAATGATTTTAAGGCTTTTTAAAGGCTGTCAAAGTATTCTAATAAATTTTTCAGGATTTCAGGAAATATCATTACATTTCATGGAATTTCACGGATCATATTTATCCTAATAATTCTTTTTTTTTCATATTTTTACATTAAAAGTTAATTATGTAGATTAATTTTAATAAAGCATAAATTAAATTCCCATTTTTATGTTTATTTATTATGATTGTGTGTTTATAAATCATTTTCTTGTTGCAAAACATTATAATAAAAGTAAAATATTACTTTAAGTTTACTTAAAATCATTTTTAAATTAAAGAATAACGGAAATTTCTATTATTTTCCGCTTTTCAAATAACTTTATTTGTTGCAAATAACATTTGTGTTACCGGATGACGACTGAATTTTTAACAACAAAAAAGATTCAATCAAAAATGGAACAGTTACATTTTCAGTAAAAAAATTAATTAGAAAAAAAACGAGTTTTCAACAAAATAGTTAAATTTTTAACTAAAATTATGAATCATTACCAAAAGCGTAATATTTAATCAAGGAGTTCAACTTCCAACCAAGCCGATAAATTTGTAACTAAAAAAGATGAATTCTGAATAAAGAAGATCCATTTTCTACCAAAAATACGAGTTTTCAAAAAAATACATGAATTTTCAGCCAACCAGTTGAATCTACCTCTAAAAAAGGTAAATTTTCATCTAAAAAATATCAGTTTCAAACCAAACGGTTAAGTTTTCAAACAGAAAAGATACATTTTCAATATAAAATGGAATAATTACATTTTCAGTTAAAAACTAATGCTGAACGAAAAAAGAGTTTTTAACAAAATAGTTAAATTTTCAACCAAGAAGATAAATTTTTAACAAAAATCTTCAACCAGACCAAAAAAGATGAACTTTTAACCAATCGTTGAATCATTAACCAAAACAGATTATTTTTTAACCAAAAAGATTTGTTTTGTACCAAAAAAGACGAATTTTCAACAAAATACATGAATTTTAATTTGAAAACATCAATTATTAACAAAAAATGGAATTATTCAATTTTCAGTGAAAAATCATTTTCATCCAAAAGAAAAAACTAAAATGATGAATCTTCAGTAAAAAAATGAATTTTTGAGATAGTAGTTCAACCTTAAAGAAAAAATACGAATTCCTGATGGAAAATGTAATAAAGTGGATATTTCAACAACAAAAATTTAATTTTAAATAAAAAACAGTTGAAGTCAACCAAAAAACGAATTTTCAACAATAGAGTTTAATTTTCAACCAAGAAAGAATCTTCAGTCAACAGAGAAAAAAAATCAACCAAATTATCGTAATTTCAAGCCAAATGGGAGAATTTGCTACAAAATAGTTGAATTTTTAACCTGAATTTTCTACAAAAATAGTTGATTTTTCAACCCAAAAAGACGAATTTTCAACAACACAGTTGAATTTTCAACAGACTAAAATGTTTTTTTTTTTATATCAAAATCGTTGAATTTTGATTAAATTAATTAAATTTGCAACGAAATCATATAATTTTTCACCGAAAAAGATGGATTCTCAACCTTAAACTCTGAAAAAAACCGAATTCATTTAAAATCAGGGAGGTTCTACACTTGAACTCGCAGAATCTCTCGGGGACAAAATATGTTGTTTTTTTTAGAGAAAATTATGCGATACGTATTTTTGCGATTTGTGAAATTTTTTTTTACGTATTTGAATTTTTTGCTTTGTTTTTCTAAAAAACCCCAAATTTTTTCTATAAAACTTACTTATATATCTTTTGACCCCATTGAGATATTTCAGTTTTATTTCCAGATTCTGATGGAGTTTATCACCTTCTTTCGAAATCTGTGAGGAAATTTAGAAAATGTACAAAATTAACAAAATCGCGGCGGTTTTTCTGAAAATATCGAGGGGTCGACCACTCCGATATTCCTGGTACACTCACTAAATATTCCCATATATTCTTTCAATATTCCCAGATATTCTTTATATTCCCAAATATTCTCGATATTCTTTATATTCCGAAATATTCCCTCATATTCCTAAATATTCCCACATATTCCGAAGTATTCCTATATATACACAAATATTCTGGAATATTATATATTCCCCAATTCCCCTATTCCTTCCCTTCCGTTCACCGATTGTATTTGTATAGCTTTGTATCTGGTGCCTTTGCTATTATTATGAAATTGTTATAAATTGCACATAAAATGAATAATAATTTACTTGTCATTCATACAAGTTTAAAAGTTATTGACCTCAGATAACTAATTTTAGATTGTTAGTTTAAAATACTTTAAATTCAAAATTGTTTAAGTTTTAATATATATTATTACTTTAATTTTGAAATTTTTTATTGTTTTATTATGACCGATTACGACGTGGAATTTTTAGGTTTTCTAAATTGATATTATTTAATTTTACATATCTTTTTTTCAACCTGATAAAGTTTTAATGCTTAACTTTTAAATGGTCTAATCTGATTTAAGGGGCCGTGTATAAATTACCTAGTTGAATATCTAAACAGCAAGATGAATTCTCAACCAAAAATTTAATAGTTAATATTTTAACCACGAAAAGATTTTTATTCTAAATCAAAAACAGTTGAATTGGAAAAAAGATTAAATTTCTACCGAAAGAGATAAACTTTCAAATCATCCAAAATATTGAATTTTCAAGCCAGAAAGACGAGCTTTGTACAAAACAGTTAATGTTTATTTTTCAACCTAAGAAGATTAATTTAAAAAAAATGTAATACTAAATATTTTAACAAAAAAAATATTTTAATGTTAAATCAAAAACAGTTGAATTTAACCAAAAAAGTCGAATTTTCAACCAAACAGTTGCATTTATACCAACAAAAAAATGGATTTTCTACCAAAAAAGAAGAATTTTCAACAAAATACATGAACTAATTTTCAACCAAGAGGATTATTTTTCTAACAAAAAATATGAATTTTCAACCAAATAGTTGAATTTTCAACTAACAAAGATGAATTTTTTACAAAAAATGTAATAGTTAAAATTTCAGTAAAAAAGAATTTTCAACAAGATAATTAAATTTTGAACTAAAGAAATTAATTTTTAACTAAAATTATGAATCTTCAACTATAAAAATGAGTTTTTTAACAAAGTAGTTAAACTTTCGACCAAATAGTTAAGTTTTCTACCAACTTGTGGTACTTGCTACCAAATTATTGAATTGTCTACCATATTGTTAAATTTTCGAGCGAAAAATAAGAATTTCCTACGTAACAGTTGAATTTTTAACCAGAAAATGTTATTTGCCAACGAAAAAATTAATTTTCAACTCAAACAGATCATTTTTTACTATTTTTAACCAAAATAAATTTAATTTCTACAAAAAGAGAAGAATTTTCAAACCAAAAAGACGAATGTTCCACAAAATAGTTGGATTTTCAACCAAAGAAAAATTTTTTAGTCAAGAAGGAAACAAATTTCAATCAAATTGTAGAATTTTCAAACCAAAAAAACTGAATGGGCTTTAAACCAAAAATAGTTGGACTTTCTTATTGGGTTCTAATAATTCAGTTCGCATTTAAGTAAAAACCGAAAAAAGGGGAACTTCTGTGAAGCCTGCGATAAATAAATATAATTTTTGATCATTTATAGACTGAAGAATAATAGTAATAGAATACACAAAGTGTGAAGATATTATAACATTGTACTAAATTGTACTAAAATTGTAACTAAATACTTATTGTTATTGACACATTTAATTTTCTAAAACTAATTTCATCAAGCTTCCACGTTTATTTAATTAACAGAGCTTATATTTTATATGTAATTTTGTTCTCTAAGTTTATAAAATCTTAGCAAGATTTGGAGTGGGAGGGAGGGGACAGAAAATCTCACGGTATCTTAAATGGAGGGAGAGGGGGTTAAAAATTTCAGAAAAACACCTTACGTAGTTTGTGAATGGCCCCTCATTCATTTGTTTATTCATTTATTATTATTTCGTGAATTTATGATTATTTGTGGATCTCGGGACAGTGAGGGTACGTGGGTTAGCGTTTGCGGATGATAAAGTTGCTATGGCAGAGTCAATCGAAGATTTGTTAAGAATGTTTAGCAAACTGAATGAAAGCATGAAGATCATAGGCCTCAAAATTAACATAAATAAAAAAAAAATGATCGTGTTTGAAGGAAAGGGTGAGAATATATATATATATATATATATATATGTAATTTAATATACATAATTTAAATATATATTCCGAAATATTGTCTCATATTCCCAAATATTCCGATATATTCCGTATATTCCCGAATATTCTTTAAGGAATATATTCCTGGTACACGAAAAATCAGAGTGGTCGACCCCTCGGAAAATATTAATAGTCGATTTTCTCAAAAAACCACACTTATGTTTTTTGACAATTTTTTTGTGAGTTTTTGCAGGCTAAATCACTTTTGTGACCAGGAGAAGTTTTTTCTTCATATAATCGAATTTTCGCATTTTTCTTGCAAACAACGATAGATACGAAAAAATGTTAAGAAAATAGTTTGCATAGTTAAAAAGTTCTACAAAAAGTTCTTTCATTCATTTATGATATTTTGCACCATTTCCACGAGAAATATTAAAAAAATTCAATTTTCATGAACAAAAAAATTCTTTTGACCACAAAAATGAATTACCCCACATAAAACTTATAGAATATCTTATTTACTCACGCTAACTTAGACTATTAACTAGACTACTAACATTAAAAATCAAATTAAATTTATGGAAACCTCCGGCATTTAAGGGGCAAACCACACCTTTTTTATTGAAAATTTTTTTTTTACAATTTTTTGTTTGTACAAATAAATTGTTCTATAAGTTTGGTGTGAGCTAAACCTTTTTTGTGGTCAAGAGAATTTTTTTGTTTATGAAAATTTAATTTTTTTATTTTTCTCGGAAATGGTACAAGATATCATAAGTAAAAGAGATTTTTTTGCAGAATTTTTTTAACTGTGCAAACTATTCTCTTAACCTTTTTATCGTAGCTGTCGTTGTTTTCAAGAAAAATCGAAAATTTAATTTCATGAAAAAAAATTCTTCTGACCACAAAAGTTATTTACCCCGCACAAAACTCACAAAATGCTTTCTCTATGATGGTAAAAATTTAACAAAAAATTGCCAAAGAATATTAGTGTGGGTTTTTTGAGAAAATCGACTATTAATATTAAGGACTCTATCAGAATCTGGAAAGAAAACTTAAATATCTCAAGTCAAAAGTTATATAAGTTTGAAGAATTTTTTTTTTTTTTGAAAAACAAAGCAAAAAATTCAGATACACATAATTTCTTCAGATTCTGAGAGATTCTGCGAGTTCAAGTGTAAAACCTGCCCAGGCGCGGATCCAGAGACGGGCTTTGGGGGGGGGGCATCCAATAATTCCCCTTCCCCCTCCACTCTCAAGGGGATGGTTAGTAATAATTTTAAAGTTATTTCTTCGCTTTGAATTTTTCTTATAAACTATGTAATTATATTAATCATGAATGTTATTGACTTAATTAACAAATGTTCAAATAGAAGCTATGTTTTATATTTACAAGCAGCGTCTTGTATGCCATGGTATAATAATTAATCAGCAAGTATAAAATATTCATAAAATTTTCGAAGTCGAGCATATACTAGAAAAAGATTACTTTTGAACAGCAAAATTTGTGCGTCTATTTCCACTCTTTGCGATATTCGTATTTCCGGTTCAAATCTGGACTGAGGCAGATTTTTTCTTATTCTTAAACAATTATTTGTCTGAAGTAATCGTTTAAAAAAATGAAAATTTCTATTAATTGTAAATGCACAATATTACTTTCAATTCAAAATTATATCATTTTAGGACATTTTAAGTTAGAAATATTGAAAATTGAAAGTTCACAATTTCTTTCAATTGAACACTTTTTAAATTAGAAGTTGAATTATTTTAATTTTTAGACGTTGCAAATGAATAATTATTCAATTGTTATTTATACAGCAAAATTTCTTTTGAAATCTTTTGAAAAAATCTCTTAAAACTATATTTTTTTTACTAAAAAATCACTTCAAGCTTCCCCATGAACATCTTATTTTACATCTTTTGGAATCTTTACAAATTTTATATTATTTTTAAAAAATTTTCAAAGCTTCTGAATATCTGTTTAAATTATTCGATTTTTTCCTAAAACTTTTAATTAATCCTGCGAAATTAAAAAAATTGCCTTAAAATCTTCCAGAATATTATTTTTACAGTTTTGGAAACCTTTTGTAATCTTTTTAAATATTCTCTTGAAATTAATTTTTCAAAAAATAAAATCATTTTCAATTTTTCAAGGAATTTTAATCAATTTTTTTTTATTATTTTGAATCTTCTTAAAATGCTTGAAAAGCTTCTATATTTTTCGTTTGAAATCTTCAAAAATCTACATTTTGTTTTACATTTTTTTAACATCTTTTTAAGTTTTAAATTATTTTTGAATTTGTTCAAAACTTCTGAATATCTTTTAAACTTATACCAATTTTTTCCAAATTTATAATTAATTTTTCAAAAAAAAAGCATTTTTTTTTGTTCAAAATCCTTAAAAGCTTCAAAATGTTATTTAAAAACTTCTACATATCTCCTCATTTTTATCTGTATTTACACATCAAAATTCAACATTTTCACTTACAAATAAATTTTTTTTTGAATTAGAACAATTAAAATTAATATTGTAATGTTCAAGGTTTAAGTTTAGCTCTCCGAAATTTTAACGATTCAACGCTTTATGTTTCAAACAATTCAGTTTCAAATTGTTTAATTGTGAATACTTAATTTTTAATTGTTCATTTCTAATGAACGGTCAAACATTGCTGACTATTAAAAAATTGTTTTTTTTTTCTTGGTTAAAAATGTTCCAATTGAATTCGTTAAAAATGGTATATTTTAGCCTGAAACAACAGATAGTTTATAAAGTTTGAATCGGGAGTTTACATTTGATTAGTAACTACTAAGGCTTTGGAATTGAAACAGTTCAATTTTTAACGTAATAATCTGTAAATTATTTAATTTTAACAGATTCAGAATCGCCCTATAAAATAAATCAATTATTTTTTCAATTTCTAATACACGAACTACAGTCCAATTTTTAAAATCATTAATTAAAAAACTGCATTTTAAAATTCTTTTAATCGAAAATGTACCCTTAAAAATGAAAATCTAAAATGGAAAATTTTGATAGTAAAAGATTTTAGAATCACACATTGTAAACTGAATGATTTCATAATTGAAAAAGTGAAAAATTCAACTTAGCATTAAAAAAAGTTGAAATCAAACTTATTTTAAATTTCATTATATATCTTGTGATATGAAACTTGTGATATTTCATGTGATTGGATAGATTTTTCTTCTAAAAACTTGTAAAAATCACGGTCAAAAAATAAATTCACTGTCATTTCCCGGTCTCAAAAAATTTCCGGTCATTTCCTGGTTTCCCGGTCCAGCGGCCACCCTGAATTATGATATTTTAGAATATAATTATGCTTCTTCAATGATAATACGTATTTCGTGCTTGGTGGCTTCACAATTTTTCTTCAAAGAAACAATTGAAATAATATATAGTTCAGTAATTCTAACATTGATGTCTTTTAATTAAATTTCTATCCAATACAGTAAACACACTTTAATGTTTTTAAAAATATTGATAAATTCCAAAATAGTAAGCTTTCTCCGAAGTTTTTTGCTTCTTCTTAAAAGTCCCATGAAGGACATGGTATGGTAGATGAGTAGAATAGTTCAATAGTTTTGACCAATCAGGTTTTTTTTGTCTTTTTTTGGTAGAAAATTCAACTGTTTTGTTGAAAATACAAATTTTGGTAGAAAAGTCATCTCATTATTTAAAGTTTCTACTATTTGGTTAAAAAATCAACTATTTTGTCATAAATTCATATTTTTTAGTTGGAAATTCAACTACTTGGATAGCAGTTCAACTACTTTGTTTAAAATTCATTGCATTGGGTGAATATTTAACTACTTTGTTGAAAAATCGGTATTTTTTGGTTGAAAATCGATCATTTTCAGCTAAAAATTAAACAATTTGGTTGAAAATTTATGTATTTTGTTCTAAATTTGTCTTTTTATTTGTAAATGAATCTTCTTGATATAGTTATTTTCTTGAAACTTCGTTTTTTTTTGTTGAAAATCAATTTTTTTCTGCTGCAAATTCAACTTTTCCATTTTGGATTAAAAATTGATCGTTTTTAGTTTAAACTTCAAATATTTGGTTGACAATTTACTTTCTCGTTGAATATTTGCATTTTCGGGTTAAAACTCAACTGTTTTGTGGAATTTTCCTCATTCTGAACTACAAAATTCAATTGTTTAGTTGAAAATTCGTCTTTTTTCTATGAATTCAACCCTTTTGATATAAAATAAAAATATTTTTTGGTTGAAGTATCAATTATGACATTTTTCGTTGAAAAATTAATCTTTTTGGTTAAGTTCGGCCAGTTTTTACTTTTATTGAGGATTTATCTTTTTGAGTTGAAAAATCAACTAATACTATGTTGAAAGTTGAATTACTTAGTTAAACATACATTTTATGTTAATAAATTATTCTTTTTTGATAAAAAGTTCAACTCAAATCTGTATAGGTTTAAGTTGAACTACCTTGATAAAAAAGTCATTTTACTAGTTGAAGAAATTTAACTATTTTTTTGAAAATTCGTTTTGTCGTTGTTGAAAATCAATTTTTTGAGTTGCAAATTCAGTTATTTCAATTTTTGTTGAAAATTGATCGTTTTTAGTTTTATATTCAACTATTTGGTTTGAAAATTCACTTTCTTTGTAGAAAAATCGTCTTTTTGGCTTAAAATTCAACTACTTTGTTGAAAAATTTTTTTTTTAAATCAATTTTTTGAGTTACTAATTTAACTATTTCATTTTTTTTAAATTGATAGTTTTCAGTTTTATATTCAACCATTTGGATTGAAAATTTGAAAATTCAATTATTTCATCAAAAGTTTAATTATTTTGTTGAAAACTCAACTCTGTTGTTGAAAATTTAATTATTTTGTAGAAAATGTGATATATTTCGATTTGAAATCTTAAGCCTTTCGTATTTAATTCAATATGGTAACTATTACAAATTATAAATTTCAAAAATGGCTCTTAACGGGAAATTGTCCGGGGCCAGTTCGGGTACCGATCGGGCGCCAGATCTGGCTCCGAACGGGCCGTGTGTTTCATCAGCGATCGGGCCCAGATCCGTTTTCTAGATCTGGGCCAGATTTGGCCTAGTCTGGGCCATAGCAAAATTTCTGCACGGGGTTATGGGAATCTACATTGGCAAGAGTTGTAACAGCATTGGTTTTAACATTGATATATGTATATAGTGAACTTTAATTATCTGATTTGAAAAATTCGAGTCTGGGCTGGGGGGGGGGGGCAAGCCGCCGTGGCCCCATAGAAACATAGAAACATAGAAAAATTTGGACTAGCGAGTTTTAGCCCGTTACATTGTTTGGTTTCGCCGCCCATGCCCATTTATTTTTATAAAAAGGGATTCTGACAGAATGTTGTAAAACTTTTACGATCTCGTCAAATGTATAAGAGCATCGTGAGATTATTGAGAGAAAAAAGTAAAATATTAAAAATATGTATCAAATTCGACTAAAAAACGTATTGTCTCTTATACATAGGATCATACGCCCCGTTTTAAATGAAACCTGGGGTGAAACCACGAGCGAATATTCACCTCGGGTTCTTTCTTTATGCCACGTGAATGAAGAAAGACAAGTCTCCCCTACTATATTTTACCCTGACTCAAAATTTATATGAATTGCTGCTTCCAAGCTGTTAAATTTCAGATATGTAGAAAAAATTCACGCATACGCAGCGATCCCCCTAAGTAATAACACCATATTTCATACAATAAAGTCAAATTTCTCTTCAAGTCTGTGCGTTTGTATGGTATTTCTTTTTATATAATTTATTTAAGTTTCTACTGAAAATTATTAGTATTTGAATTTGTAGAAGTTGGGGAGAAATCTCATTAAAACATAAATTTATAGAGCTTTCTTGCTTCCTATTTTATGCTTTATGCAAAAAATACTGAATTATTCATCAACGACCGAACAATATATATAAAACCAGGAATTTCAAGTACGGTACAAACTACGAATTGAACACTCAGAAGCTCTTTCATGAGAATAACACTTAAATTTAATGAACCTATTACCACTCAGAGGCTGAATAATTATCTACCCATTCAAATCTTAATTTGGAAACTTTTTTATTGTGGTTTTCATTTAATGAGGAGAGTAGTAGACTAGATTTCGGCAATCAGAAGCTATATGATATCAATTACAGAATTTCCGGTGTGGGAATTACGAAAGGGAAATTATTACAAAGTTTGTATCTTTCCGAATTTGACTACAATGTGAGAAATTTCTGTAGGAATCTTCAGAGACGCGTCACTAAAGCTTTATGTAGAAACTGTTTCTAAATTTTCCTAAACAGGAACGAAAATTTCAGCAACGGTAAATTGTACAGAAATTTAATATGAGTTTAACTTTACGCGGCAAACAAAACTGGTGAGTTAAAAAAGGAATCTAGCCAACAACAATTTTTAAAAGGTCAGGGAAAAGTTTAAATTTTTATTTGAAATTGTTTTATTCCGCTTATAAAAGATTCTAGGTTCAAAATGTGACAAACGTAATATTCTGGTCTTTGAATATTAATGGTCAGGGAAAATGAAAAATTGATCAGGGAAAAATTAGAGAATTTTTGAAATTAAGTTTTGCGGTAACCCTGATATAACATTCTTGTTAGTAATTTATTTGCTTTGTATTTATATTTCTTGTTTTGCAGTTGCTTCCTCCTGGAAATCATCTTTTTCGTTGTAAATTTTATTATTAGTTTGAAAATTCAACAGTTTTGTTGAAAAGTCAATATTTTTGCTTGAAAATTCCACTATTTCGTGAAAAATTTACCTTTTCAGAAAAATTCATATTTTAGTGTTGAAAAATCAATTGAAATGTTTTTTGGATAAAAATCCAACTGTTTTTTTTTAATTTGTCTGTTTGCTTTAAAAATTCATCTGCTTTAGTATAAATTTCATCTTTCTTGGATAAGAATGCAACTGTTTGGTTAAAAATTCAATAATTTTGTTGAAAAATCACCTGAAATCTTTTTTTAATGAAAATTCGACTATTTTTTTTTGTTGAAAATTTATCTTTTTTATTGACAAATGTATCTGTCTGAGTAGAAAATTCATCTTTCTTTGATAAGACTGCAACTGTTTGGTTGAAAATTCAATAAATTTGTTAAAAAAACATCCTTTTTGGTCCAAAAATCTACTTTTTTGTTGAAAAGTCAACTATTTCGCAGAGAATTTACCTTTTGAGAAAAATTCACATTTTGTGTTGAAAAATCCATTAAAATATTTTTTGGGTGAAAATTTAACTATATTTTTAAAATTTGTCTTTCTGATTTAAAAAGTCATCTGTTTTAGTAGCAAATTAATCTTTCTTGGATGAAAATGCAACTTTTTGGTTGAAAATTCAATAATTTTGTTGAAAAATCACCTGAAATATTTTTTGGATGAAAAGTCGACTATTTTTTTTGAAAATTTATCTTTTTTATTAAAAAATGTATCTGTCTGAGTAGAAAATTCATCTTTCTTTGATAAGAATGCAACTGTTTGGTTGAAAATTCAATAAATTTGTTAAAAAAAAGCATCCTTTTTGGTCCAAAAATCTACTTTTTTGTTGAAAAGTCAATTATTTCGTAGAAAATTTACCTTTTGAGAAAAATTCACATTTTGTGTTGAAAAATCCATTAAAATATTTTTTGGGTGAAAATTTAACTATATTTTTAAAATTTGTCTTTCTGATTTAAAAAGTCATCTGTTTTCGTAGCAAATTAATCTTTCTTGGATGAAAATGCAACTGTTTGATTGAAAATTAAATAATTTTTCTAAAAAGTCATCCTTTTTGTATGAAAATCCAACTTTTATTATTGAAAACTCGTCTTTTTGGGTTGAAAATTCAAGTATCTTCGTCGAAAATTTACTTCTTATTTAAACTATTTTGTTTGAACCACTTTGTTAAGAAATCATTTTTTTGTTGAAGATTCACATTTTTAGTTGAAAATTCATCTCTTTGGTTAAAGTTTGACTATTTAGTTGAAAACTGATATTTTTTAAATTGAGAATTTAACTGCGTGGACAAAAGTTTAACTATTCTGTTGATTTTTTTTTAAAGGAAGCTTGATCTCTTTGGTTGAAAACTTAACTCTTTTGTTGAAAATTAATTTTTTTGCTGGAAATTCCTATTTTCTGGTTGAAAATTCAATTTTTTTACAGAAAATTCGTCTTTTGGCTTTAAGGTTCAACAATATTTAGGTGAACTTTTTTTCTTTCATTACTGAATAATCTTTATTTGTTGAAAATGTATCTTTTAAGGTTGAAAATTCAACTATTTCGTTGAAAATTCAATTTTTTTTGTAGAGAATTTAATTATTCTGTAGAAAATTTAAGTGTTTTCTTAAAAAGTCATCTGTTATCGTAAAAAAGTCACTTTTTTGTTTAAAATAAATAAATGTGAAAATTTTTAATTCGTATATGAACTTTAATGGTATTTGATTGTTAATGGTCAAGAAAAAAAAATTGGTCGAGGAAAAATCATAGAATTTTGAAAATGAAGTTTTCACCCTGCAAAGCATCTTAAATACAACAAATTTCCACTAGTTTCAAGTCCCATATCTTATTATTTATGGAAACCATAAATTACGTACAGAAAAAGGTTGGGGGGGGGGGGGGGTAGAAATATTTTGTTACGGTTCGTTACAGGGGGAGGGGGGTTTTTGGAGAGGGACGACGGCCCGTTAGTAATTTTCAGTTACTGTAACTAAAAATTTCAAGGGATTAAAATTTTTTGTCGGTCTTTCAATTTTAATATAAAATATGTAGTCTATATTTGTCCTATCCTAACAATATAAATAGTAAGAACTATAATTTATATTGTTAATACAAATATATACTGCAAATTTATATTAAAATTAATGAATCGACGGAATTACTCAAAATTACAGATATAACCTATGTAGCCAAGAGGGCGTCATTTGACGTAAACAGCGGACTCACCATTTCATTGAAACCTGTCTTAATTGTTAATTTATGCAGCAATTTCAATACTTTTTTCAGTTTCTTCTTCTCGTGCAAATTTCGAATCCTTTTCACGCTCGAGATCGTTTAATATCGGAAAAAATAGGTTTGTTGCATCGTTATAACTCAACACAAACTTTTGTAGTGCATTGCCGCCCATGACCACAAGCACCATGCTTTGTTCACTTCAAACGCGATTGAGAAGCGAGGAGTACGCAGTTGCTAACTGCGCATTTCATTAAATCACGATAACTTATATTTTTGTTACCATTTAGGAATTTTAGGAAACTATATAATTTTCAGATACCGTTTCAGAATATTAATAAAAGTTTTGTAAGTTTACTATAAAAGTTAATGAATTTCGTTTTCAGCAACCTAATTTCGTAAATTTCAGTTACTTTAGTATCCTAAATGTTTCGAAATTTTCTGAACTTTTCTAACAGTGCATCTCTCGGGATTCAGTTCATTCAATCTTTATAATGATTGATAAAATCAATAAGAGCTGATTTTATTTCTTGAATGATTTTTTACAATCATGTTTGGTTGGATTTTACTAACAGATTTTTTTCTTGAAATTATATAGTTATTATTTTTGTAACTGTTTTCCTATGTAGTTTTAGTCTCAATAAAGCCCAACTGACCTAAATTCTAAAGAATCTTCTAAGGAATAAAATCAGTCCTTAATCATTAGATTCGGATAAGAATTACAGCTGTTACCTAAAATTGAAGCTAAAACACAAAAATCCACATAAATTGGATTTTTCCATCAAAATTCGCAACAACTGAAATTGGATCTATTTTTCGTCGATAACACAAATAATTTCAAAAATTGAAACCGTTTGTCAAAAAGGGGCCTAGCCACTAAAATTTCGATTTCGAGAAAAATCGAAAACTATGAATTCAGATCAATTTGAATTGATAATCACATAGATACTAATTGGTTTTAAAATTTAATTATTTTGTTGAAAATGTAAGTATTTTGTTAAAAAGTAATCTTTTTTGTTGAACATTTAACTACTTCGTTGAAAGTTGAACAACTTTATAAAAATTAATTTTTTTGGTTGAAGATTCATTTCTTTAGTAAAAAATTTAACTATTCCATTTTTGGCAAATGAATCTTCTTTTTTAAGAAATCATCTTGTGGATCGAATGATTAAAAAAAATTCATATTTTCGGGTCGTAAATTCAACTACAATTTGGTAGAAAATTAAACTATTTGGTGTAAAATTAATTTTTTTGTTTATACTTCATATTATGGTTGAAAATTCAACTTTATGGTTAACAATTACGCTACTTTTATGAAGATTCAACTATTTGGTAGGAAATTAACTTTTTGTTAAGAAATAATATTTTCGTGTTAAAAATTGAACTGGTTTATAGATTCGTTATATTTTTTTGGAACATTAATTTTCTTGGTGCAAAAATCATCTTTTTCGTTGAAAAAATCAATATTTGGTTGAAAGTTAAACTACTTTGTTAAAAATTCATCTTTTTAGGATTAATTTGTTTGGTTAACAATTCAACTATTGTGTACAAATGTAAAGAATTTTGTTACGAATTCTTCTTTTTGGGTAAAAAACTAATTTTGTTTGTTGAAATCATCTTTTTGTTTGAGGTTTCAACTATTTGGTTACAAATTGAACTTTTTTCGGTTGAAAATTCGTTTTTCTTCTGAAACAGAAAATTCATCGATTCCACTTTTAGTTTAAAAAATATCGTTTTTAAATGCAAATTCAATTATTTGTTTGAAAATTCATCCTTTCTTTATTCAAAGTTCATTTATTTGATTGAGGATTTAATTGTTGAATTGGAAAGCGAAAAGGACGAATTTCTACAAAGCAGTTGAATTTTAAACCCGAAAATATGAATTTTCAACAAAAAAGTTCATATTTACAACCAAATAGTTGAATTTTCAATTAAAATTATGAACCTTCAAACAAAAAAATTAATTTTTCAAAGAGTAGTTCAAATTTATACAAAGTAGTTCATTTTTTAAACAAAAATAAAATGTTTCCCAACGAAATTTTAATTTTGAATGAAAAAAAATCAATTCAACCAAAAAAGACGAATCTTCAACAGAAAAGATGAATCCTCAACCAAAGCAGATTAATTTTTAACCAAGAATTTTCATTTTTAACCAAAAAGGATGAATTTTCAATTAAAAATATTAGTTTGTTACCAAAAAGGATTTTTTTAAAACAAAATACCTAAAATGGAATAGTTAATTTTAATTAATTTTTAACAAAATAGTAATAATTAAATTTTCAAACAAAGAGATGAATTTTTAACTAAAATTATGAATCTTTAGAAAAAAATGGATTTTCAAGAAAAGAGTTCAAAATTCAATCAAAGAATTGATTTTTCAACCAGCAAGTTGATTTTTTAACCAAAAAGATTAATCTTTTACAAAAAAAGATGAATCTTTAAAAAAATGAATTTTCAACTAAAAAAGATGAATTTTTGGATTTTTTTATTGATGATGCCGTCTAAGTTAAGCTTTAAATTATATCAATGTTCTCAAATGAAAAAAAAAATGTCTAAAGACTTTAATTAAATGTATTCTCATACAAGTATCAGATAGTTTCAACTCATTATTCATTGTTCTATTGACGTCTATATAAAATTATATCTATATTTTATATTTAAATATAGGAGGGTGTTCAGCTTCGGTATTACATGACATTATGAGGGGACCCGGATAGCACAAAAGTTTCCCTGAACATTCCTGGAACATTCCAATGGAAGATTCGGAGAATTCCAAAAAATCTTCCAGGAAGGTTTCCGAAAGTAGGTAAAGAGTAGAAAGACACCCGGTAAATACCATTTTTCTCGGAGAAAATTCTATTTTTTATGTCATAATCGAAAGAAAACAACTTTTTGACAAATCATGCTTGTTACCGACCATGCCGTAAGAAGAGGATCTGCTCGGTTCTGCTTTTGGGCGAACCTAACGACAAAACAAAAAACAACCGT
>CAKNYM010052517.1:87849-108228 GCA_932195095.1 Andricus curvator | reverse complement strand
TTGTCGTTAGGTTCGCCCAAAAGCAGAACCGTGCAGATCCTCTTCCTCCGGCATGGGCGGTAACAAGCACGGTAAGTCACAAAAGCAAAAACCGATGTAAACCACTGTTTTATCTACTTGTTTTTTAGATAACTAGTAGAATACTTCACTGCCGCGATAGTGGTGTTATCATTGAGCATCTAATAGGGCGCATTTTTTCTACCATTTTTACTACCATCCTTCAGGACCCAATTCTACATCGGTTTTTGCTTTCGTAACTTACCATGCTTGTTACCAGCCATTCACAAAGAAGAGAATCTGCGGTTCTGATTTTGGGCAAACCTAAGGACAAAACAAAAAACTACGATCCCTCAGGATCCAAATTCCAACTTCATGGCAGTTTTTCATATTGTCGTTAGGTTCGCCCAAAAACAGAACCGTGCAGACTCTTCCTCCGGCATGGCCGATAACAAGCATGGTAAGTCACAGAAGCAAAAACCGATTTAGACCACGGTTTTATCTACTTCTTTTTTAGATAAATAGTAGAATACTTCACTACCGCGATGATGGTGTTATCGTTGAGCATCTAATAGGGCGCGTTTTTTGCTACCATTTTTACTACCATCCTTCAGGACCCAAATCTACATCGGTTTTTTTTCGTCACTTACCATGCTTGTTACCGGCCATTCACAAAGAAGAGAATCTGCTCGGTTCTGATTTTGGGCAAACCTAACGACAAAACAAAAAACTACCATCCTTGAGGATCCAAATTCATGGCAGTTTTTCATATTGTCGTTAGGTTCGCCCAAAAACAGAACCAAGCAGATCCTCATTCTCCGGCATGACCGGTAACAATCTAGGTAAATCACGAAATCTACACCCTTCTTAGGTATTATCCTGGTGCCGCTAATAGGGGGCATTTTTCTTTCCATTATTACATAAAAAATAGAAATTTCTCCCAAAGAACTGCCTTTACCGGAAGTCTTTCTACTCTTCAGATTATGTATACAACAAACTAAACAAAACGGCTTCTCTTCTGGGCCTCAGTTCATGAATTCCGATTTACCGATGATTTCCAGGGGCCTTGAAGTAATAGCCCACGATTTAGGGTGTTGTTAGATTTTGTAGTTGATTCCTATAGAGTATAGAAAAGAGATGACATTTGATGAATTGCGGTCAAAAAGCAAGGAATCGTTCTTTTCTTCACAGTGGGGCATCTTTCTTGGAATTACCCTGTATCTATTCTTCATTCTGAGTACATATATGCGGGGCTGGAGTCCCTTGGCTCCATGGATGGAGGCCATCGACCTAAAGCCACAAGTTTTACGACTTTGGCACAGCTTTGCTCTGACCTCTCGCTGTTCTCGTTTTAATTCTCGTCATTTCAATCGCAACTTTTTGCGTTTAAACAATGTGTAAGTAATTCGCGAGCAGCCGCCGGGACGGGAGCCAACAGTCCTGGATATGACCAGATAGAGAAAGATACGAGCCAAATTCTTGGCTGGTGATGTGCGTAGAAAATTGCACGTATAAACGAGTTTCCAGCACACATACCTAAATGTTTCTTTTATACGACCGATGGAATTTCTCGCGGGCTTCATTTTTCCTTGGCGCGATAGAGTCTGCCATGAAAGTTTGGGACTGCCAGCAACGTCTTCTGCATAAAACTTATCGTTATGAAAGTGCATTTGTATGTAGACAGGTGGTGAGCTTACGAGACGCATTTACTTGTAGTCTACAGGAAGACGTCTACAGTAACAGAATGTTAAACATAGAAAAATCAGTCAAGCTTCGGGGAACCCCTCGTACGTCGTACGTAAAGATGCAAATGATTTATCAGAAAAATGTCGAGAATGTCTCATGGGAACTTGAAGCAACAATATTTTCAACTCTGCTTCATTTAAAAAATATTAGTGGTTATTGAACGATTCTTTGTTTAGAAATGTTACTAAAAATTGGCCTTTGTTATGATGATCGAACTCGACCCATACAAAAAAGTATTATAGGAAAATCAGTATCATACAATATCAGCTGGTGTTAGAAGGCAAAAAAATTTTGTTCCCTCGTTCTTCTCATTTTACAAATTCAAAATTTAAACCATTTTTCTACATTTTGTGGCAATAAAACTCATTTCATTCATCAAGAGCGATCAAGATAGAAAGAGTCAACATATTATGTGACGCTATTTTCAGTGATTTTTGACTCACCCCTCCCTTTTGTAAATATTTGTAACACTGAAGCTGACCCTCCCCCCCTTCTATTTTTAAATACGAAATAAAAATTTATATAACCGTCAATCGGACAATGAATAATAAGTTAAATGAGAATTCTTTTACTTAAATTTTTTATACATTCTTTGTCATTTGAGAACATTGTTTAGAACGTTACCTGATGATGAATCTTAACAAAGTTTGCGAATTTGTTGATAAATCACTTTCATATTTCAGACTTCACACTCTTTACGATTCCTCTCTTTACCCCCTTTTTTTAAATTCTTCTTTCCCTTGTTTTAAGAACAAAGTAAACCCCAGATATATTTTTTATCTGAAGTTGGATAAAAATGTTGCAAACAATTGACAATTGTTTGCACCGTCTTTATCCAACATCAGATTAAAAAATACTAATAAATTAATGAAAAAATAATAAATAAAAATAGCCTATTTTCCTCTTTTCCCCTTTTTTGAAAGAATTATTTTTTTCCCCTGTTTTCAAGAAACTTCCCCTTTTTCTCATTTTTCGTTTATATGTCAACAGAACTAATAGAACCGAATAACAAAATCCAACTATTCTGGGTGAATGTTCACTCATATGATTTGATTGAAAATGCAACTATTTTGCTAAAAATTCGTTTCATTTTTGTTTGAAAATTAAGTTTTTTAACTTTTTTTGAAAATTGATGTATTTTGTTGATAACTCGTCTTTTTTGGTAGAAAATTAATCTCCTTGGTTGAAAATTCAACTTTTTGGTTGCAAATTCAAATATTTGGTTAAATGTTATACTATTTTCTTGAATATTCATTTTTTAACATACATAATTTTAGTTGAAATTTTGGTGGAGAATTAATTTTCATTGTTTAAATAACATTCATTTTACACATTTTTGTTGAAAATTTGTCTATTTGGGTAGAAATGAAATTAATATTCCATTTTTGGTTGAAAATTGATATTTTGATTATTGATAAATTGGTATGCTGTTGAAAATTTATCTTCTTTAGCACCTGCTTGGTTGAAAATTAATCTATTTTGCTTGAGGATTAAACTATTTTCTTGTAAAATCAGTTTTTTTGGTTGAATTCAACTGTCTTTGATTAAAAAAAAAACATCTTTTTGGTTCAAATATTAACTATTACATGTTTTGTTAAACATTATTTTTGTTTTGTTTTGGAGAATCAACTACTTGGTTTAAAGTTGAATTATACTTTGTGAAAAAAATCTTTTTCTTTCTTTGAAGACCCATCTTTTTTTCAAATTCCACTTTATGCTCGTAAATTAACCTTCTTGTTGAAAATTCATATTTTCGGGTTAAAAAGTCAACTGTTTTGTAGAAAATTCATCTTTTTGGCTAGAAGATTTAATAATTTGGTACAAGATGAAACTATTTGGTTGGAAATTAACTTTTTTGTAGAAAATTTGTATTTTTGGTTGAAAATTTAACAATTTTGTTATAAAATAAAACCATTTAATAAAAAATTTAACTATTTTGTAGAAAACTCATGTATGTTGTTAAAAATTTGCATTTTTTGTTGAAAATTACTTTTTGAAACCTGAAAAATTAACGATTTAGTTTTTGGTTGAAAATTAATTTTTTTGAGTTAGAAATTCAATTTTTTCATTAAAAGTTCATCTTCCTAGATTGAAAATCAACTTTATTTTGAAAATTCTTTGTTTCTCGTTGAGAAGTTAATTGTTTTCTAAAACATGCGACTCTCAGCTTGAAAACTTAACTATTTTATTGAAAATTCGTTTACTTTGGTAGAAAATTAATCTGCTTGGTTGCAAATTCATCTTTGTAGGTTAAAAATTAAGTTTCTAGTTAAAACCCCTTAAACCCCTTAAAATACTTTCAAATATTTTAAAATATCTTTGCAAATTGTCAAAAACCCGTAAAATCTGTAGAAGTCATTTGAAATTCCATGAATATAAATTAAATTGAATTTCTCTAAAAAAAAAACGTTTAAGTAAAGTACACGCGTACCAAGCGTGCGTTGATATCTCTGGTTTTCATTTTCTCATATTAAAAACATAAACTATTTAAAAATCCATAAAATATTTTCAAATAATTATATATATATAATAAAATATATATATAATATATATAATAAAAATAATCAAAGGTGTCCTAAAAATGCTTGAAACAAGTTAAATAATTTTAATACTTTCATGGATGCCAATATTTTTTACGTATCTGGAGATCACAAATATTGTTAGTCACATATTGCTAAATTTTAAATAACAATATTTTTTAAATCTGTTATTACAAATTGTTTATATCTGAAAAATTTACATGTACAATTATTGATAACACAGGCCGACAAAAATGACATCCTTTTTGTAACCAAAGACTATGTGACCCCGAGGGATTTCGATATCCTAAAACCGAATCCGTTATCCAAATTTTTCCTATACGTCAGGTTTTTGAGATATCCTAACGCCATCGTTTAGTACTTTTTTTTACTCGGAGAAAAAAAATCGATTCGGGATGATCAAAAAAGAAAATTGAAGATAAAAAGGAGTACTAAACAATGGCGTTAGCAGTTTTTAGAGAAAAAAATTGCTGATCATGTTATATTGCCTCAAATATAGCTAACAATAGCTATTTTGCACTTTTAGGTTAGGATATCTCAAAAACCTGACGTATAGGAAAAATTTAAATGTATTAAATTCTGGTTTTGAATAGAATAATTTCGTAGATGTGGAACAAACAACTTCTTCTCGTGCAAATTTCGAATCCTTCTCACGCTTGAGATCATTTAATATGGGGGAAAATAGCTTTGCTGCATCGTTTTAATTCAGCACAACCTTTTGTAGTGCATTGCCGCCCATGACCACAGCCACCACGCTTTGTCCGCTACGAACGCGACCGAGAAGGGAGGAGTGCGCAGTTGCTAACTGCGCACTTCTTTCCGTCACGATAACTTATATTTCTGTTACCATTTAGGAATTTTGGAAAACTATTCGTAATTTTCAGATACCATTTCTGAATGTTAATCAAAATTAAGTAAATTTACTATAAAAGTTACTGAATTTCGTTTTCAGCAACCTAATTTCGTAAATTTCAGTTATTTCAGTATCAAATGATAATTTTGTCGAAACTTTCCGAACATTTCTAACAGTTTAGATAAATCATAGGCCTATACTGAATTTCCTATAATAATTTTTCGTGAGGAGAATTCGTTTAATTTTCAAGGCGGCAGCTCGCACGTCGATTATCTTTTAATCATAATCTTTTAATTTAAAGTTTTCGATGCAGCACAAGTTGCGGGGAAGAGTTGCTGGCTTCGGTCTTCATTTCCCCCGAGTTGGGTCGTCACTCGCAGCTAGAATTATTCCAGGCTTGTACATATGATATTTATATACCCCTATATCCTATATCGTCTAAGTAAGTAAAACTTGAGAACGTGTTATATTTTTCAATGAACGGCTTGCCATTATATCTTGGTGATTCCGTGGACATACCGATCGATCAATCAATTGCTCTGGCTTGGCGCCTGAGGGAAAAACGTGCTCGCAATGAATTTTCGTGAAAACGAATTGCGCTCTGTTAAGCGCGTGCATCCTGGATCGGGTAATTAACATTCTTCGGTATGCTAATTAATGTTATCCATATAAAGGCGGATACACGGAATAAGGAGAGTTTGTTTGTCAATCTCGAGCTTATTAATAACACAGACCTACACAAAAAAATTAGGAGTAACGACGGACCAAACTAGTCAATTCTTACGTATTTTGGGTCGCTGCAGCCGAATCCGAAGTCAGAATTACGAAGTTAGCTCTTGTTTTCTTTCTAACCTCAAAAAAACACTTTTCACAGCCCCACAAAAAGTAGGAATTCCGAGGGACCATAAAAGTCAATGCCTACGTATTTTGGGTCGCTGAATCCTAATCTGAAGTCAGAGTTACGAAGTTAGCTCTTTTTTTCTTCTTAACCTCAAAAAAACCTTTTTCTCAGTCCCACAAAAAAAAAGTAAGAGTTCCGACGGACCATACCAGTCAATTCTTACGTATTTTGGGTCGCTTTATCCGAATCCGAAGTCAGAATTACGAAGTTAGCGCTTGTTTTCTTCCTAACCTCAAAAAACACTATTTTCACAGTCCCACAAAAAATAGGAATTCCGAGGGACCAGAAAAGTCAATGCCTACGTATTTTGGGTCGCTGAATCCGAAGCTGAAGTCAGAGTTATGAAGTTAGCTCTTTTTTCTTCTTAACCTCAAAGAAAACTTTTTTTCACAGCCCCACAAAAAAAGAAATTCCGACGGACCAGACCAGTCAATTCTCACCTATTTTGGGTCGCTGAATCTGAATCCGAAAACGGATTTACGAAGGTAGCCCTTATTTGCTTCCTGACCTCAAAAAACCCTTTTTTCACAGCCCTACAAAAAAAAATCAAAAATCCGAGTTACCAGAAAGGTCAATTCCTATGTATTTTGGGTCGCTGGATCCGAATCTGAAGTCAGAGTTACGAAGTTAGCTCTTTTTTTTTCTTAACCTCAAAGACAACTTTTTTCACAGCCCCACAAAAAAAGGAGTTCCGACGGACCAGACCAGTCAATTCTCGCGTATTTTGGATCGCTGAATCTGAATCCGAAATCGGATTTACGAAGTTAGCCCTTGTTTGCTTCCTAACCTCAAAAAAACACTGTTTTCACAGCCCCCAAAAAAGTAGGTGTTCCGAAGGACCAGAGCAGTAAATTCTTACGTATTTTGGGTCGCTGAATCTGAATCCGAAATCAGATTTACGAATTTGGCCCTGGTTTGCTTCCTAAACTCAAAAAACACTTTTTTCACAGCCCCACAAAAATAGTAGGAGTTATGACGGACCAAACTAGTCAATTCTCACGTAGTTTAGGTCGCTGAATCCGAATCCAAAGTCAGAAATACAAAGTTAGCCCTTGTTTTCTTCCTAACCTCGAAAAACACTTTTTTTCACAGCCCTACAAAAAAAAAGGTGGAGTTCCTACGGGCCAGACCAGTCAATTCTTACGTATTTTGGGTCGCTGAATCCGAATTCAAAGCGGGAATCACGAAGTTAGCTCTTGTTTTCGTCCTAATCTAAAAATTCCCTAACCTCAAAGAACACTTTTTTCGTACAATTTAGTCTCTCAAAAAAAAGATAAATACGTGTTCCGACAGACCAGACTAGTCAATTCTTAAAAATTGTGGGTTACTGAATCCCAATCCGAAATCGGATTTCCGAAGTTAGCTCCTGTTTTCTTCCTAACCTTAAAATTCTCTAACCTCAAAAAACACTTTTTTCGTACATTTCACAGCCTCACAAAAAAAAGAAAAGTGTTTTTTGAGTCGCTGAATCCGAAGTCGGAATTCCGAAGTTAGCTCTTGTTTTCTTTCTAACCTAAGAAGTTCCTAACCCCAAAAAACGTACTTTTTTCGTACATTTCACACTCATAAAAAATAGAAAATTAGGTGTTCTGACGGACCAGACTAGTCAATTCTCAAAAATTTTGGGTCACTGAATCCGATTCCACTTCGAATTCAGATTCTGCGACCCAAAATACGTCAGCAACTAGTCTCGTCCGCCGGAAGTCCTACATTTGTTTTTTTTTTTGGGCTGTGAAATGTACGAAAAAAGCGTTTTTTTTAGTTCAGAAAGAAAAAAAGAGATCATTTCGGCATTTTGACTTTGGATTCGGATTCAGCGACCCAAAATACGTAATAATTAACTAGTCTGGTCCGTCGGAACTTCTACTTTATTTGTGGGACTGTATTATTACTAGCAAAAACCCTCATAGTTTCGGACGGATGTCCGTCTTATTTTTTTTGAAGGAGGGGAAATGAGGGTAGGAGAATGTAGAGGGAGTAGGTGAGGGAAAGTATAGGAGGGGGAGGTTTGAAAGACTTATTACAATTTTTGTAAGGAAAATAATTTCAAACAAAAATTATGCATTTAAAACAAAAAAAAATTTTCAGTTGAAAAATTTATAATTTTTTTCTTGGAAAATTTTTGATTACAAATTTTTTTTATTTCAGATTATATTAAGACCTAATTTAAGTGTTAATAGGCTACAAAACCCTTTTCTTGTAAGCGCTCGTTGCCTACTTTGACTAATTTTTTAAATTAAATCAATTGTTCTAAATCAAAAATTTAAATTTGTTTTTGTGGAAATATCAACTATTGAGAATTAAGGGATTTCAAAGATTTGAAGATAATTTCAAATATTTCAGCTAATAAGAGTGAAATTTTTTGATTAATATGCTGCTTTAAAGAATTTCCTTAATTCCTTGTTATTACATACATTACATTTTTCGTTGAAAATTCATCTTTTTTGTTGAAAATCAATTTTTGCTACTGGAAATTTTACTATTCCATTTTTGGTAGTAAATATATTTTTTTTTCAGTTGAAACTTCAACTATTTGGTTGGAAATGTATGTATTTTGTTAAAAATTCGTCTTTTATGGTAAAAAATTAATCTTCTCAGTTGAAAATTTAACTGTTTGGTTGATAATTTATGTATCTTCTTCAAAATTCTTTTTTGTTTAAAAAATTGATTAATTAAAAATTGAACAGTTTGGTTGAAAATGTAGCTGTTTAGTTGAAAATTAACTTTTATGTTAAAAATTCAACTGTTTTGTAGAAAATTCGTTTTTTTTAGTTTGAAAATTGGACTATTTGGTTGAAAATTTGCAATTTATTAAAAATTCATCTTTTCTAGAAGAAAATTAATCTTCTTGGTTGAAAATTCAACTACTCGGTTAAAAATTTATGATTTTTTTCAAAAATTCATCTTTTTTACTAAAAAAGCAATCTTCTTGGTTTTAAATTCAACTATTTGGTTCAATATTGATATATTTTGTTGAGAATTCGTCTCTTTGGTAGAAAATTAATCTTCTTGGTTGAAAATTCATCTTTTTGGTTGAAAATTGAACTACTTAGTTCAAAATTTAACGGTTTCGTAGAAAGCTCATCAACATTTTGAATGAAATTTTTTTTTATTGACGGAAAAATCTTTCTTGGGTGAAAATTCACCTCTTTTGTTGGAATTTTCATCTTTCTTGGTTGAAAATGAATCTGTTTTGTTTGAGAACTGAACTATTTTGTTAAAAATTTGTCTTTTTTGGTTCAAGTCAACTGTTTTTGATTTAAAATGAAAATCTTTCTTTTGTTAAAAGATCAACTGTTACATTGTTGAGAATTCATCTTTTTTGTTTGTTTGTATACAGTTTTAAATAATTTCCTGGAATTTCGGATGATTTTAAAAGATTTCATAGGACCTATGCGAATTTTGAATTTAAAATGATTTTCTTCAGTTTGATGTTATTTTTGGTTAAATGGAAAAAATTACCTTAAAGAAACGGTTTCTTTGATTCAAGAAAAATATTTTTAAGATTAAGATGTCAAACTGACGTATACTAATAAACTGTCAAACAGGTTAGTAGAAAAAAAGCACGCGATGAGTTTGCGGAAACGTAGGAGCTTCAATTTGGACACAGTGAATGAATGAATGCAAAAATTACTTTAAATATTTTATAACAGCTAGGCTATCAAGTGTCAGGAGGCAAGGTAGTCAATCGTAGTCAAAATTGTCATTGAATTTGAAATGATTTTCTTCAGTATCAAGTTATTTTTGGGTGAATGAAAAAAAAATTACGTTAACAAAACGGTTTCTTTGATTCAAGACAAATATTTTTTAGAATAAGATGTCAAACTGAAGTATACTAATAAACCGTCAAACTGTTTGGTAGAAAAAAAAATCAAAAGACACAAGCACACAATGAGTGAGCGGAAACATAGAAGCTTCAATGTGGATACAGTGAATGAATGAATTCAAAGATTATTATTAACAATTGCTTTAAATCATTCATAACAGCTAGGCTAAAAAAGGAATCGAGTGTCAGGAGGCTAGGTAGTCAATTGTACTCTACACCTGCCGCTGTTGCACACACTTTTCCCATTCTTTTATCGATTTCAGAGACACGACGTACTGCAAGGTTCAACGTCTTGTAACCCCTATAAAGTACAGCCGTGCATTGCCAAGTATCAACAAAACTTACGCGGCGGAAGCGAAAAAAAGTTCCATAGGAAGTGAGCCACAGGAAAAGAAACGAACGGGAAAAGCTGCCAGATAGGATTTCTAGATCTAGAGGGAAAAGGGATGATACGATTGTGTACTGTTTCAGAGGAGATGGCATTCTTTCCTCGATTGGAAAAAAAGTTACGCTGAGAGAACCTAACATCGAATTTCAAAGTTAGTTTTAGTTTTATAGTAACAAAACTTTTATTATTTGCGGCCGGAAATTAAATAAATGTGTACACTATAGGGTGGTCCAAATTTATACCTGTAAAAATTCGACTTTCGATTTTTGGTGATAAAACCCCCCCATTTTGTTCGTTTTCCGGAAAAAGAAATTCCGTAATCTTTTTTTTTTTTCAACGTTAACCCGTGCCCTCGGGCTTCTGAAATTAACATAGGGTGCGTTAAATGGGAAAAGCTCGATTTTCAAAAACATGGAAAAAAGAAGTACTTGTTATACATTTTTTGTCAATTAAAGTATTGTCATGCTAAAGACGGTATTTTAAAAAAAAAATTTCAATATGAATTATTTTTAATCGATAAGTGACGAGTTTTAAAGTATATTTTAAATAACTTTAAATTGTTTAAACAATGTAGGGTATACGTTCTGAGATAAGGAAATACTGTATATTAAGCGACATAGTGTGAGAGATTCGAAGAATCTATACTTTTCTCCACCTTTCCTGTGAACAGGTGCAAGTGAAGGATTAATAGTTATTTAAATAATTTCAAAATATCTTAAGCAAAAAAATATTATTCGTAAAATTCGTTAATTGTGTCATTAATTGCTGAAAAGAATAAATTTTCTCGATTTGCAGAGAAAAAAATTTGTAAACAAACAAAAATTGTTTAAACAAATAAAAATTATTCTAAAAATTGCTAAATATTCTGTAGAAAAAAAATATTACTCTTAAATTCATTTAATTGTGTCATTAATTCCAGAAAGTAATAATTTTTCACGCTTTACAGGGCGAAAAAATTGTTTAAACAAATCAAAATTGTTTAAACAAATAAAAATTGTTTAAATAATTACCAAACATCCTTCAAAAATGTATTGCTTTCAACATTCTTTAATTGTGTAATTATTTTAAGAAAATAATAACTTTTTACGATTTTAGGGAGAAAAAATTGTTTAAACAAATGAAAATTGTTTAAATAATTACCAAATAAGTTAAACAAGAACCACTACTCTTGACATTCATCAACTTTGTACGATTTATTCCGAGAGATAATAACTTTTCACGATTTACAGGGGAAACAAAATTGTTTAAACAAATACTAATTGTTTCAACAATTTAAAATTATTTAAAATATACTTTAAAACTCGTCACTTATCGATTAAAAATAATTCATGTTGAAATATTTTTTTTAAATACCGTCTTTAGCATGAATTTCATAGAAAACTGCTATTTTGCATTTTTTGGGGCATTTTCCGGGCACAATTAAAGGGGTTCAGGTGTGTCAGAATTAAAAGCTATTGGGTGGAAATCATTCCTTAAATACTCCTCAAGAGGTGACAATACTTTAATTGACAAAAAATGTATAACAAGTACTTCTTTTTTCCATTTTTTTGAAAATCGAGCTTATCCCATTTAAAACCCCATGTTAATTTCAAAAGCCGGAGGGGTTAACGTTGAAAAAAAAAAAATTACGGAATTTCTTTTTCTGGAAAATGAACAAAATCGGGGGGGTTTTATCACCAAAAATCGAAAGTCTACTGGAATATTTATTAACAATAGTTTATTAATTTTAAAATATTTAAACAAATGGAGTTTGTTTAAATTTTTTTTTTCAAAAATTCGTGTTTTTCCTAAAAATTATTACTATTGGTCTAGTGGAATATTCATTAACAATAATTTATTAATTTTCAATTATTTAAACAATTGGAATTTGTGTTAATAATTTGTTTTTCACATTTTTTTCTTTATGAAAATCATTATTGTTGGTCTAGTGGAACATTTAACAACATTGATTAATTAATTTTTAAATATTTACACAAATTCCATTTGACTAAAAAATGTTTTTTCCAAAAATTCGTTGAACTGGCAGTTTATTATGGTTAAGTGATATACATTTATTTTCAAATATTTTTTAATTGTTAAAAGAATAAATTATTATTTATACTCAACTAATAATCAAGGTTGTGTAATAATGAATTGTCGCATTTACATTTTACCTTTATTATTTAACAAACCCTTCCTTGTTTCCACAAATTCAATTTGTTCGCTTTTTTCTTATATAATCTTAATCTATATTGTTTTTTATATTTGTAATTGTAATCTATATTGTTATAAAAATTGTTTTTGGTCCTCATCTCTCGTTAATAAATTGCCGTAATCAGACACATATTTCTTAAAAAAAAAAACGTTTGTAAAAAAATTATTTAAACAAATGGAATTTGTTTAAAACTTTGAAAATTAATTAACAAATGTTGATAGAAATTCCACTGAAGAAATAATAATAAACTTTAATAAAAAAAAATTTCAAAAGAAAATTATTTAAACAAATTCAATTTGTTTAAATAATTAAGAATTATAAATGATTGTTAATAAATATTCCACTAGACCAATAGTAATAATTTTTAGGAAAAAAACGAATTTTCGAAAAAAATTATTTAAACAAATTCCATTTGTTTAAATAATTGAAAATTAATTAGGCAATGTTAATAAATATTCCACTAGACCAATATAAATAATTTTGGGTAAAAAAAAGATGAGAATACAGTGCTCAAAAGGTCGTTTTTATGAAGAATTGATATTTTTGGTTTTAAGGGTAGTTTTCAGGGACTCGTAGGGGTCTGTTAGGGGTGTCAACCCCATATGTCTGATAATGAAATTCTTCGTTTGATAATTCTCTACAAGCCTCTATATTTTCCAATCAGATTTTTTCAAACCCTAAAAAATTATTACAAAAACTCAAAAAAGTGATTTTTCCCCATGCATTTTAAAAATTAAAAAAAAATCCGCATCTTTCTAGCATTATTCAAATATAATATTATTAATAATTATAATAAATTGTTTAAACAATCAATATTGTTAACATTGATGAACTATCACTTCTCTCTAATTGAAAATTGGACAACAAATGGTAAATTTGTGAAAAAACCGCGTCTTTCTAACTCCATTCTATGAGAAAATTGCTAAAAACAATAATAAATTGTTTAAAAAATTCATGCAAATATCTAATTTTCAGTATAAAGTAATATTTTATGTATTAGAAACAATTTGCATTAAAAAACCGCAAAAAAATCATAATTAGCCCCAAAAACTCGCAAAACCCATTTTTTCACTTATGGGGTTTCTTTGGGACCCTATAAAACAGACTTATGGTGTCGGTTTTTGAAAAGTCATATTTTATTCGTATTCTGTGGCTAATTGTGAAGAGAAATGTTGAGTTTCAACTCGATTGAGATAATATTGAGGATTCTGAATAAGATTTACAAAAACGTCTTTTTTTCTTATGGGAAATACATGTTAAACTTCATGGAGCTTGCGCAACCCCTAAATATCATTTTTTTTCAAAAAAAAAAAAATGGATTTATTTTTGGGTGGATTCGAACAAATTTTGGGGGTGTCCCGATAAAAATTTTAAAAAAAATTTCCAATGCATTTTTGGACCACCCTACTGTACACTACCGTCGGAAATTATCTACACAGCTAGTACGAGCGGTATTTAAAATGTTGTACCTTGACTTCAACCCGTGACATAACCTAGGAAAATTATATCAAATGTCTGAAATTTATAACAAACAGTCTTTAAAGTCTTATATTGATTTCAAGCCGATAAAACTTGAAAAATCTTTATCGGGTCCCGAGATATGACTACAAATGTCCAAGCATGCCTGCATCGAGTTTCAGTCGGCGATCACCGCTGTAGGTCAGCCTCGCTGCGCTGGTTACGCCGACTGAAACCCGACGCAAACACGCTTGGACATTTGTAGTCATATCTCGCGAACCGATAAAGATTTTTTAAGTTTTATCGGCTTGAATTAAAGATAAGAATTTAAAGACTGTGTGGTATAACTTTCAGATTTTTAGTATAACTTTCCTACGTCATGCCATGAGTTGAAGTCAAGGTATACAATTCGAGAAATTCTTGAATTTTGTTTAAAAACTTCTCACGCGATATATTCTCTTCAAAAGATCAAAAATATATCTATTTGGGGTCACTCGACGCGGAACTTCATAAATTTTCTAGGGGTTTAAAAAAAAAGTTTTTTGCTTTTTTTAACTATTGATCACGTTTCAAAGTCAGCAGTGATAGCCGTATAGATAATTTCCGACGGCAGTGTACTTCAGATTATATTTAAGATTCACGATGGGGAGCTTCCACATATTACGTGATGGTATTTTCAGTGAGTTTTGACTCACCTTTTGAGTCATCTTTGACTCACCTTGTGACAATTTGTGAAATTTCGGTGAACCCTCCCCCTCCTCTCGAAATGTCATGTGACACTAAAGCTGACCTTGCTCCTATTTTTAAATATTAAATATAAATGTAATTTTATATAACCGCCAAACGAACAATAAATAATGAGTTAAAACTTTTTAATACTAGCATGAGAATACTTTTAATTAAATTCATTAAACTTTTTTTTCATTTGAGAACATTTATGTAATTTAAAGATTAACTTAGGCGGCAAAGTAACTTAACAGATTAGGGACCGTTCATGAAATCTTTCACCCTTTTTTTGATTTACCCTATTTGATTGAAAATTTAATTATTTTGTTGAAATGCAACTATTTTGTTAAAGTCATCTTTTTTGATCAAAAATACAACTAATTGTTAGAAAGTTGAACTACTTTGTTGAAAATTTATTTCTTTAGTTGAAGATTCATCTCCTTGGTTCAAAATTAAACTATTCTGTTGGAAAATCGTTTTATTTTTGGATGAAAACTAATTTTTTTAGTTTAAATTTCAACTATTTGGTTAAAAATCATCTTTTTAGTTGAAAATTCAGCTATTTGGTTCAATGTTGTACTCTTTTTTTGAAAATTAATTTTGTTGTTGAAGATTCATCATTTTAGTTGAAAATTCCTGTCTTTGATTGAAAATTCAACTATTTTGCTGAAAATTCGTTTTTTTGTTGTTGAGAATTTATTTTCTTCGCTAAAAATGTAACTATTCCGCTTTTTATTGAAAACTAATCATTTCAATTTAAAATGTATCTTTTCTGGTTAAAAATTCATGTATTTTCTTGAAAATTGAGGATTCAACTATTTTGTTGAAAATTCGTCTTTTTTTAAGATTCGTTTTAGTTGAAGTTCAATTATTTGTTATGTTTGAAAATTAAGTTTTTTGTTGAAAATTTATATTTTTGATTGAAATATTAACTACTTTGGTGGCAAATTAAACTATTTGGTTAAAAATTTAACTATTTCTTTGAAAATTTAACTATTTTGTTCAAAAATCGTCTTTTCTAGTTGAATTCAACTGGTTAAAAATTTCTTTTTGTTGTTCAAAATTAATTCCTTTTTACTGAAAATTTAAATATTATATTTTTGGTTCTTTATTGATCTGTTTTAGATTAAAATTCAACTATTCGGTTGCAAATTCAAGCACTTATTGGTTCAAATTCATGTATTTTGTTGATAGTTCATCTTCTCCGGTACAAAATAAATCTTCTTGTTTAAAAAATCAACTTTTTGGTTCAAAACTCATCTCTCTGAGTGAAATTTTAACTATTTTTCTAAAAAATCGTTTTTTTTTTTGGTTGACAATTCATTTTTTTACTGAAACTGTAACTATTATATTTTTGGTAAAAAATTTATCTTTTCTGGTCGAACGATGTCTTTTGCTGAGAATTCGTCTTTTTTGTTAAAAAATTAATCTTTTTCGTTGAAAAATCATTCCTTTGGTTGAAAATTCAACTATTTTGTTGAAAATTTGTTTAGTTTTAATTAGAAAATTTATCATTTTTAGTAGAATATCCTTTTGGTTGACAATGTTGAAAATCTTGTTGAAAATTCGCCTTTTTTGGTAGAAAATTAATCCTTTTGGTTGAAAATGTAATTATTTGTTTGAAAATTTAGGTATTTTCTTGAAAATTCGTCTTTTTGGTTAAGTTCAACTGGTTTTAATGTAGTGGAATTTTCATCTATTTGGTTCAAAATTGAACTACTTTGATGAAAGTTATTATTTTTGTGTTTAACATTAATTTTTTTAAGTAAACATTCAATTACTTGGCTGAGAATTCAACTGTTCGGTTTAAAATTCTACTGTGGTAGAAAATTCAACTATTTTGTAGAAAATTTGTCTTTTCTAAAAGAAAATTTAATTATTCCATTTTTGGTTAGTAATTGATCTTTTTTAGTTTCAAAATTCAACTATTTGGTTGAAACTTCGTCGTTTTTGGTAGAGAACTAATCTCCTTGGCTGAAAATTCATTTTTTCGGTCAAAAATGTAATTGTTCATTTGAAACTCAACTATTTTGTATACAAATATCGTCTTTTTTGCATGAAAATTCAACATTTTGGATGAAATTTATTGTGTTTCTTGACTGAGAAATCTTTTTTGGTTTAAAATGCAACTCTTGTTGAAAATTTCCCTTTTTTCTTTGAAAATTCAACTCTTTTTGAAGTAATTTAATATTTTTTGGTCTAATTCAACGGTTTTTTTAAATGAAAATCTTTTCTTGACTGAAATATCAACTAGCACATTTTTTGTTGGAAATGCATTTTTTAGGTTGAAAATTTATCTCTTTGGTTGAAAATTGAACTACTGTGATAAAAATGATTTTATTCTAAGCGAAAATTTAATTATTTGGTTGAAAATTAAACTTTTTGGTAGAAGATTCGTATATTCGTCTTGAAAATTCAATAATTAGGTAGAAGATTCAACTGTTTTGTAGAAAATTATTTTTTTTTATTGAAACTTTTTTTTGTAAAGAAAAAGTAATAATACATTTTTGGTTAATATTTGCTCTTTTTTGTTTTTAAAATTCAACTTTTCGGGTGAAACTTGATGTAATTTGTTGAAAATTTGTCGTTGGGTGGAAGATTAATCTCCTTGGTTGAAAATTCAACTAATTAGTTAAAAATTTATGTGCTTTGTTAAGAATTCGTCTGTATTAGTAGAAAATTATTCTTTTTGGTTGAAAATTCACCTCTTTGGTTGAAAATTGAACCACTTTGATAAATTATTGTCTTTAAGCGAACATTTAATTATTTGGTTGAAAAGTCAACTTTTTTGTAGAAAATTTGTCTATTTGTCTTGAAAGTTCAACAGGTAGAAAATTCAACTGTTTTGTAAAAAAATCAAATATTTCGTAGAAAAATTTTTTTTTTCATTGAAAATTATTTATTCATAAAAGAAAATGTAACTATTCCATCTTTGGCTGATAATTGATTCATGTTAGGCTCAAGATTCGAATTTTAATTCAAAAATTGATATACGATTAATTTGTTGAAAATTCGACTTTTGGTAGAAGAATAATCTCCTTGGTTAAAAATTCAACTAATTGGTTAAAATGTATGTGTTTTGTTGAGAATTCATCTTTTTCAGTAGAAATTTTTTTTGTTTTGAAAATTCATCTCTTTGGCTGAGAATTGAACTACTTTGATGAAAATTATATTTTTTTTAAATGGAAATTTAATTATTTGGTGGCAAATTCAACTTTTTTGTTGAAAATTCGTCTATTTGTCTTGAAAATTCAATAATTAGGTAGAAAATTCAACTGTTTTAAAAAAATTCATCTATTTTGTAGAAAATTATTTTTTTTATTGAAACCTATTTTTTTTTTTTTGTAAAAGAAAATTTCAATATTACATTTTTGGTTAATATTTGCTCTTTTTTAGTTTTAAAATTCAACTTTTTGGGTGGAACTTGATGTAATTTGTTGAAAATTCGTCTTTTTGTAGAAGATTAATTTCCTTGGTTGAAAATTCAACTAATTGTAAAAAATTTATGTGTTTTATTCAGAATTCGTCTGTATTGGTAGATAATTATTCTTTTTGGTTGAAAATTGATCTCTTTGGTTGAAAATTGAACTACTTTGATACATTATTTTTTTAAGCGAACATTCAATTATTTGGTTGAAAAGTCAACTTTTTTGTAGAAAATTTGTCTATTTGTCTTGAAAGTTCAACAGGCAGAAAATTCAACTGTTTTGTAAAAAATTCAAATATTTCGTAGAAAATTACTTTTTTTTATTGAAAATTATTTATTCATAAAAGAAATCTTTTTGGCTTGAAAATTCAACATTTTAGATAAAATTTATTGTCTTTCTTCACTGAAAAATCTTTCTTGGTTGAAAATGTAAGTCTTGTTGAAAATTCGCTTTTCCGATTTGAAAATTCATCTCCTTTAGTAGAAATTTCATCTTTTTTGGTTCACGTTCAACGGTTTTTTATTCAAAATAAAAATCTTTTCTTGGCTGAAATACAAACTATTACATCTTTTGTTGAGATTTCTTCTTTTTTTGTTGCAAATTCAACTACTTGGTCGAAAATTGAATTACTTTGTTGATTCATAAGAAAGATTATGATTTAATTCACGACACAAATTGAGTCAAAACAATAAGGCAAAAATACAGGTTGTAAATGAAAAAGATATAGCTAAATACAAAAATCATTAATTGTGGAAAACCGTATTTCTTGGATATAAGACGTTTTGAAAAAGTTCTCTTCAATTTACAACGGCACTTAAAAAAAATTGTAGTTAGAAGAAAAATATACTATTTTCCAAAGACAATAATGATAACAGATCTATACTATAGAAAAATTATTGCCAGAGCCCAAAGTTCAGATGGTAGATGGTATCGGTACCGGCACTGGCCCTCCAGATAACAATCACCATCCTAATTCTGGGGTTCGAACCCTGACTCCAGAAACATTCATCTACCTTCGTTAGATATACAACATGCCATCAAATAACTAACATTTTTATTGTCTAGAGATCCCATTACATTTATTTTAAGATAAGGTTAGTTTCTCCAAGAGACAGATGTTATAAAAAAAAACGATGCGCACTTTCTTAAAAGATTTTTTTAGTTTTCCTTTTGAAACGCCACTTGAATTGTACAGATTCTGACAAAAGATTTCAAGGTTGCTTCAAAATTCTCCACGGAAAAAAATGTTTGTCTGACAGAATTTTTTGTGTAAAATATGAAAACCGTCATGCTGGGAACGCACCATGGAACCAAAAAATCTACTTTACAACGTTTCCAAGCTTCACAGCCAACATTATCTCAAAAAAGGGGAAATAGGGTGAATTTTTACGAAATTGGGGAAATAGGGTGAATTTTTGCGAAATTAGGGAAATAAATTCTTTTTAATTAAATAATTGTAGGTAGTACCTACAAAAATTCCTAAGATTTAAAGTTGAACTATATTGCATTTTCAACACAATAGTTAAATTTGAAACAAAAATTAACCAAAAAGTTGAACTTTAGAAAAGAAGAGGAATTTTCAACTAAATAGTTGAACTTTTTACCAAATAGTTAATTTTTCAATCTCGAAGATGGATTTTCAATCAAATGGTCGAATTTTCAAACAAAAGAGATTAAGCATCAACCAAGAATAGTTTATTTTCAACAAAACAGTTGAATTTTCAAGCCAAAATGACGAATTTTTAGGAGACACAGTTGAATTTTCAACCAGAAAAGTGGAATTTTCAACAAAAAAGTTCATTTTTAACCACGAACGGTGACTTTTCTACCGAATAAGATTATTTTTCAATCCAAAAAAGATGTGTTCTTAACGAAAAATATAATAGTTGATATTTATATCAGAAAAGATTTTAATTTTAAATAAAAAACAGTTGAATTGAATAAAAAAATTATCTTTTAACAAAATACATGAATTTAACTATTCCATTTTTGGTTAAAAATTAATTCTTTTTTTTTAGTTGAAAAATGATGTATCTGTTTGAAAATTTGTCTTTTCGGCCGAAAATTCATCTCTTTCATTGGAAATTCATGATTTTGCTTGAAAATTCAACTTTATAGTGAAAAATTAATCTATTTTGTAGGAAATTCAACAATTTTATTAAAAAGTCATTTCTGTGTCTATTCCATTTTTTGTTGAAAATTTGTTTTTCAGTTAAATTTTTAACTACAGGGTATATATTTATATATATATATATATATATATATATATATATCCCTACAAAAGAGATTAATTGTTCACTATAAAGTTGTATTTTCTTGCAA
>CAKNYM010052517.1:61545-87749 GCA_932195095.1 Andricus curvator | reverse complement strand
GTATATTTTCGTTATGTGGATGATACCTTTCTTATCCTTCCTGAAGACAAAATTAAATTTATAGTAGCACAGTTTAATTCTTACCACAAGAGATTACAATTTACCTTTGATATTGAAAACAAAAAAAATCCATAAATTTTTTAAACTTACAACTTTGCCGAGACGATAATAACTTTATTATTACGAATTGGTTTAGAAAACCAACTTATTCCGGAAGACTTCTGAATTATTTATCCAACCATCCTATTCAACATAAAATAGGGATTGTTAAAAACCTTGTTGATGCCGCTATTCTACTATCTGATAACACTTTCCACTCAGACAATCTACAAATTGTTAAGAAATACTTATGGTATAACAATTATCCCAATGAGTTTGTACAGAAACATATAAATAAAAGACTTTCTGAATTATATTTGAAGAAAAACCAACTTTCTAATAACAATAGAAATGTTGATGATATTATTGATGTTAAACAAGAAATCATCTCCATCCCTTTCTTAGGTACAATTTCACAAAATTTAAAAAGACTACTTAATAAATTTAAAATAAAAACTGTTTTCAGAGTTGATTCTAAGCTAAATAAATTTATAAAATTAGGTAAAGACAAATTAGATATTTTAGACCAATGTAACGTAGTTTATAAAATTACATGTAGCTGCGGCAGGCAGGACTTATGTTGGACAAACGAAGCGTCCTTTATGCATTAGAATAAAAGAACATAAAAATAATATCAATCATGTAGAAAAAAATCATAAAGTTATAGCGAAACATTTGGTTCAATGTCATAATAGAGATTCAAGTGCCATTAATTGGGATGGGGTTGAAATCCTACATATTGAACCTAATGAGTACAAACGTGCCTTTGCTGAAATGGTTTTCATTAAAAAAGAAGGCGAAAACTGTCTCAACAAAATAACTGATTTAGACTTTTTCAACGAATCATACAATATGATCTTGGATTCACTATGTTAGGTCCAATTATATCTACGAGTCTCACTAATTTTATCTAACTTCATCTGTCAATTTATATACAACTTCGAATTTCATACTTCGATTGTTCAATTATTATTAATCAATTACTTACTTATGATATAGTTTTAATAGTACTTACGCCTATGTCCTTTGGAAAGTTTACTGCGCATGCTCCAAGGTATCATTATCCAGATAATTTTCTCAATAGAACTAATGCTCATACCTCAAGATGGAGACGGAGGGTGCACTCTCTGTCACCTCTATAGATTTTATAGATGACCGATTTCACCTACTATTTATATTTTAAAATATTGACCGACTGTATTAAAGGTATTATAATTTACAATTCCGTTATTTATGTTTACATATTTTCTTAAATAACTTTACATGTAACTAATTATTCAAATTTTTTATAACAGATAATCTGATGAGGGAATCGGTATGATTCCGAAACGTCATTTTTGATTTTTGTATACAACAATTTTAATAAATGGTCTGGAAGAAGTCGATAAAATAAGGTTTTTCCTTAAAAAATTCTAAATTGTTATTCCCAGACGTTAAATCAAGAATATTTACATCACGAAAATTCTTTTCATATTTTTCTTGGATAAAAATTGGTCCTTTTCTGTAATTAATCTTCTTAGTTGAAAAATTCTACTATTTGGTTTAATGTTCATCTCTTTTGTTGGAAATTCAACAATTTTGTTAAAAAGCAATCCGTTTTGGTTGAACATTCGCGAGAGTCTAGTTTAGGCGGACTAATCCAATATGTTTCATGTATATACCATTAAACCATTTCCCTTTCAGGGTAGGCGTGACACTACCCGATTCGGGTAGTGTTTCTAGGTTTTTCTTGTAGTTATAAATAACTACAAGTGTGGGCTCACCACACCCACGATGTGCCAACAGCACTCATGTCAGTATTCTTGAATGGTCACCCATCCAAGTACTAACCGCGTCCAACGCTGCTTAACTTCAGTGATCTGACGAGAACTGGGTTTTCAGCGTGGTAATCCAGAGTAATCCTATGCGACCCGGAGTATAATCTTAGACAATCCAGAATATTTCTGTATAGAGGTAATCCAGGGTAATCAGATACAATTCAGAGTAACCCACCTCCGCTGGACCTCATTTCTGGGAGTTTTTTTCCCCTCACTGGGGTTCGAAACCTTTTCACAATGAGTGAAGCCGTTCGAGAAGAGGAATGGCAAGGAACAGGTCGAGGAACGCAAGGAAGGATAGCTCGAGGCCTCGCGTTTCGAGGCAAAGCAAGGCGGACAAATTTCAAGGCCTTGAAAAGCAAGGCCTTGCCTTGGCCTCGTCTTGGAGGCTTGAGTTTCCTCCAGCAGATGTGGATATTTTCCGACCACCTGGGAAGGGATAATAAATTAAAGTTCTCATAGGATGAATTTGGATGCAAGTAATGACACCAATCCCAATGTAGTAGTGATTTTTTTCCCATGCAATTTATATTATGTTCATCGTTGGTTCGAAAATAAAATCAAGACCCTGATTTTTTTTTTGTAATTTCCAGGTATCACATGCGACCAAGCTCACAACTACAAACTAACGAGCATTTTTTGTTATTCCAAGACTTGTCAGTTTCAAACATTTTTTTGATTAATTAATACCTTCCTTTGGAATTAAATTCTCATCTATTATGAGAAAAACTTATTTGGGAACCCTTAGGCTATTAATCACTAATTTCCTACGACCTAAAGTGACAATTCGTCACGACGCGGATTATAAGCCGACGCTCTTAATCGAATCAGCAAAGCTCCAGAACTTGAAGTTACGTCTATTACTCTGGGAAACTAAGCGAGAGGTGTTCGTCTTGAGCGTTAAATGCATCGTTCACCTGCACCTATATCAGACTTCATAGTCCAAAATAATCTCGAAATAGGAAAAAAAGTCATTTTTCAAAGAAATAGGAGAATAATAGGGGACCACAATTTTTTAAGTAAAATTAATGTAGAATTCATATTTAATTCAATATATGCTTTAAATTCCTAAGATCTTAAGTCGAAATGTATTGCATTTTCAACCAAGAATGATGAATTTTCAACCAAAAAAGATTAATTTTCTACCAAAGAGTTGACTTTTCTACCAGAAGAGATAAATTTGCAACAAATAGTTGGTTTTTCAAGGTAAAAAGTCCAATATTTTAGAAACCAAATAAATGAACTTTCAACGGAAGATATGATTTTTTTAAACAAATAGTTGAATTTTCAACCGAAAAAGATGAATTTTCAGCGAAAAATATAATATTTGATATGTCAAACAAACAATATTTTTATTTTTAATCCAAAACAGCTTCATTCAACAAAAAATGACGAATTTTCAAAACAATAGTTGAATCTTTAAATTTCGGTAAAAAAATAACCAAATTTTTTCGGTACGTGTAGACACTTCCTAATTATAAAGAAAAAAAGTTTCATCTGAAATATTTAATTTTCAAGCCAAGAAGAAGAATTTTGAACCAAAAAATATTTTAATTTTAAATTAAAAATAGTTGATATCAACCAAACAAGGTAAATTTTTAGATAATATTTCAATCTTCAAAAAAAAACAGACGACTTTCTAACAAAATACATTAATTTTCAACTATATGGTTGGACTTTCAGTTTAAAAAATTAATTTTAACAAACAGAAAATAACGAATTAAAAAAAATAGTTGAATTTTCAACCAAAGAGGTAAATCTTCAACCAAAACAATGAATTGTTAATAAATTAATTCAACTTTTAACCCAGGAATTGAATATTCAAGCAAAAAAGACGAATTCCCAATGAAAAATATAATAGTTGATATTTCAGCCGAAAAATCTTTTTACTCTTAATCAAAAACAGCCGAATTCAACGAAAAACGACGATCTTTTAAGAAAATAGTTCAATCATCAACCAATACATAATAATTATAAACAAAAAAATTATAATAAAGAAAAAAGTCTCAAAATGTTAAATAAAAAAAGACGAATTTTCAACAAAATACATAATTTTTCATAAATAGTTGAATTTTCAACTTAAAAAGATAAGTTTTCAACCAAAAATGGAATAGATCTATTTTCAGTTAAAAAATTAATTTTCAACAAAAAAAGCGTATTTTTAAAATAGTTAAATTTTCAAAGAAAAATATGAAGCTGTAACAATAAAACATTATTTTTTAACAAAGAATTTCAACTTTAAACGAAGTAGTTGAATTTTCATTTAAAAAATATGAATTTTCAACGAAAGACGTAATAAATGGTACTTCAATCAAAAAAGATTTTAATGTTAAATAAAAAACAGTCGAATTCAACCCAAAAAATGAATGTTTAACAAAATATTTGAATCTTTAACCAAAACGGAATAATTAGAAAGAAATAACAAAAATAATAAAGAAAAAAAGTTTCATCCAAAATGTTCAGTTTTCAAGGAAAAAAGATGAATTTTCTACAAAACAGCTAAATTTTTCACCCGAAAATTTGAATTTTCAACAAAAAAATTCATTTCCAACCAAATAGTTGAATTTTTTACGAAAATAGTTAAATTTTCAAATCAAAAAGAATTTTAAACAAATCAGTTGAATTTTCACCAAAAAAGGATGACCTTTTAACAAAATTGTTTAATTTTCAACTAAAAATATAAATTTTCCATGAAGAAGATTAATTTTCTACCAAAAAAGACGAATTTTCAACAAAATATATAATTTTTTAAACAAATCGTTGAATTTGTACCTAAAAAAGATACATCTTCAACCAAAAATGGAATAGGTAAATGTTCAGTTAAAAAAATTAAAATTTCAACAACAAAAAAACCAAATTTTCAACATGATAATTAAAATTTCAATAAAAAAGGATGAAGCTTTAACAAAAAAAAATTAAAAAAAAAAAAATAGTTCAACTTTCGACAAAGTAGTTGAATTTTCAAACAAAAAAGATGAATTCTCAACAAAAGACTTAATAAATGGTATTTCATTCAAAAACGAATTTTATTTTTGATAAAAAACAGTTGAATGAAACAAAAAAAGATGAATTTTTAACAAAATATCTGAATCTTTAACCAAAACAGAATAATTAGAAAGAAACAACAAAAATAATAAAGAAAAAAAGTTTCATCCAGAATGTTCAGTTTTCAAGTCAAAAAGATTAATTTTCTATAAAACAGTTACATTTTCCACCCGAAAATATGAATTTTCAACAAAAAAATTCATTTCCAACCAAATAGTTAAATTTTTTACGAAAATAGTTGAATTTTCAAACCAAAAATATAAATTTTCCATGAGGAATATTAATTTTCTACCAAAAAAGACGAATTTCCAACAAAATATATAATTTTTTAAACAAATCGTTGAATTTGTACCTAAAAAAGATACATCTTCAACCAAAAATGGAATAGGTAAATGTTCAATTAAAAAAATTAAAATTTCAACAACAAAAAAACAAAATTTTTAACATGATAATTAAAATTTCAATAAAAAAGGATGAAGCTTTAACAAAAAAATTTTTTTTGAAAAAAATAGTTCAACTTTCGACAAAGTAGTTGAATTTTCAAACAAAAAAGATGAATTCTCAACAAAAGATTTAATAAATGGTATTTCAATCAAAAACGAATTTTATTGTTAATCAAAAACAGTTGAATTAAACATAAAAAGATGAATTTTTAACAAAATATTTGAATCTTTAACCAAAACAGACGACTTTTCAACAAAGTACATTAATTTTCAGCCATATAGTTGAATTTTCAGTTTAAAACATTAATTTACAACAACAACAAAATAAATTTTCAAGAAAATATAATAGTTCAACCAAAAAGATGAATCTTCAACCAAAAAAAATTAATTCTTAACAAACTAGTTCAACTTTTAACCAAATAATTGAATATTCAAGCAAAAAATATGAATTTTCATCGAAAAATATTATAGTTGATATTGCAACCAAAAAATATTTTTATTTTAAATAAAAAACAGCTGAATTCAAACAAAAACGTCGATTTTTAAACCAAATTGTTGAATCCTTAACCAATACAGAATAATTCCTCGTATAAAAAAAAACATTATAGAGAAAAAAAGTCTCAAAATGTTGAATTTTCAAGCCAAAAGGGTGAAGAAAGTCCATTTTCCAAAAAATAATTAAATTTGTAACCAAATAGTTGAATTTTCAACTTAAAGAATAATATTTTACCAACAAAGACGAATTTTCAACAAAATACATCAACTTTCAAACAAATAGTTACATTTTTAACTAATGAAAAATAAATTTCCATCCAAAAACGGAATAGTTTAATTTTGATTTAAAGACATTATTTTTCAACAACAAAATTTGTTTTCAACAAAATCGTTAAATTTTGAACCAATAAAATTAATTTTTAAGCAATGTGTAGTTCAAATTTCAACGGAGTGGTTGAATTTTCGACCAAAAACGTGTAAATTTTAATAAAATAGTTGAATTTCCAACCAAATAGTCAAATTTTTAATAAAAAAAGAATAATTCCGAACCAAAAATATAATATTAGACTTTTCAATTTAAAATAGTGAAATTTCAACGGAAAATAGTTGCATTTTATTATTCTATTCTATTAATTCAGTCCGCATTTAAGCGAAAAAACGAGAAAAAGGAGGAGTTTCTTGAAAACGGCGGAAAAAGAGGAATTCTTCATAAAAGGAAAAAAACGGAAAAGAGAGAAATAGGGGAAAGTGTATAAAGTCTGCTGTATTTTACAAGTCTGCTAAATTCTACATTCTACATTCTACAAGTCTGCTTTGACTTCTTCGACAAATCCTATTTGTCCGTGATGTACCGGAAGTTCAAAATAATAAAAGTCGAAAGAAGGGATTCCGAAGGCAGGGTCCAAAACTACCTGTGTGATTGTATCGAAAAAGCAGAGAATTAAATAGTAAAACGGTCGTACGTATTGTGAAAAAGAGACCTGAAAAATGGTATTGGCTCGGGTATTGGCTCTAGGCAGTCTAGGCTCTATAGTCAGTATAGTCTGACTAGAGCTTATTGACTCGAAGATTTATACTGCCTTAGGAGAGTCAATACTGTTCATATAAAAAGCTATAAAACACATAATGTTAATCACGCGAGTCCAGCAAAGTCTCAGACGTGCACGCGAACATAATCTATATAGATATGTATACCCGATGAGGTAAAAACACTTACAACGCGATACAAAAAAAAACTTTTTTAATATTGACGAAGACGGATTAGTCGCTAGCGGAAATGAAAAGAACTTTCTTCTACCAACAATGCTCTTGATAAAAGGTCTAATTATCGCACCCACTAAAATCAATGAGAAGTTATTGACCACTTTTCCAGGCGGAAAAAATTTGTTCTTGCTCCCATAAAACGCAATATTGCAGACATTTTTCTGGAATATTCAATTGCAACTTTTTTTCGAAAAGTTGTTGATTATGTTGATCAGGGTTGAAATCATTCCAAAGATGTAAGTTTGTTGATTTACTGATCAGTATTAGATCAGTATTAGTATTAGTATTATTATTAGATCAGTAGATCAGTATTATATTACTGATCAGTAAATCATAAGTAAATCAACAAACTTACATCTTTGGAATAATTGAATTGAAACATTGGAAACATTCCAAATGAATATTGCCGGAACGATCAAGAAATATTAAAATGCCCGACCCAGCAATATTGACCAGAAATATTTCTGCAACATTTCAAAAGAATTTGAGAGATGGAAAATATTTTTGATTTTCTGGTCTAACAAAAAGCTCCTTTTTTGAGCTGAATTAAAAATTTTTTTATAAAAATAAACATATGAAAGATCATCAGTTTACAAAAATTTATGTTCGAAATATAAAACATATGACCATCATCTGTTCCTTTAAAAACGCATGTATTGAGCGAAATTAACAAAGTTGTGTATGTTCAGAGATATGTACAAACATATGTTACGTTTTTTTTTTCAAAAGAAAAATAGGTGAAAATTATGGTGGAGTACTCATATACCGTATCTAATTCATAGATATAGAACTGATAGAACACCATAATGTTTAACAAAATTATGAAATTTCCTTCCAATGCACAGGTATATGTTCTATCTTTTGGTGCTTTTTTTTACCATGTTTCTGGGGGTTTTCACCTATTTTTGCCTTTTTAACAAAAAGTTAGATGTGTGTGTGTATCTTACACAACTTTGTGAACTTCGCTCAATACATAAGTTTTTAAACGAACATATGATGGTTGTACACAGTGGTGTGCTTTTCCAAAAATGCAACTATTTTGTCAAATATTTATTTTTTTTCAGTTGAAAGTTTATCTCTTTGGTTGAAAATTAAACTATTTTGATGAAAATTCTTTTTATGTTCAATTGAAAATACATTTTTTAAACTGACAATTATACTATTCCTTTTTTGGTTAAGAATGTATCTCTTTCAGTTAAAAATGTAAATATTTGGTTACAAATTCAGGTTGTCTACCCTACCTGGAAAACCGGGAAAACCTAGAATTGTCAGGGAATTTTTATATACCTGGAAAAACCTGGAAATGTCAGGGAATTTTTTTAAATCAGAGAATCTTTTCAAGTGCTTTTTCTAAATTGCAATGTAAAATTGAACAAAAATTATTCCTAATTTGTAAAAGTAGGTTTATATTACTGTATTTAACTATTTTGAACTGAAAATCAAACTATGTCAGTTGAATATTCTATCATCTCAGTTAAGAATGCATCCCTTTTGTTGAACATTAAATTTATTAACTAAAAATTGAAATATTCAATTTTTGGTTGAAAAATCAACTTTTTTAATTTAAAATTCGTTTTTTTTTTTGGTAGAAATTAATCTATTTGGTTGAAAATTCATCGTTTTTTGATGAAAATTCAATTATTGTAGTTAAAGATTCATCATTCTAGTTGAAAACTCATCTTTTTGGTTGAAAATAAAAGTATTCTAGTTAAATATTGTACCATTTCAGTTGAAAATTCATCACTTTGTTTGAAAATGTAATCATTTTTTTTTCAAATTTTTTTTTGTTTGATGATGTTTTTAAACTACAAAGTAACTATTCCCATTGGTTGAAAATTCGTCTTTTTGGCAGAAATTAATCTTCTTAAATTAATTATTATTATTTTTTAATTAAAAATTCATCTGTTTGCTTGAAACATAATTCTTTAAACTAAAAATGTAACAATTTCATTTTTCGTTAAAAATGATTTTTATTTAGTTCAAAATTCAACTATTTGGCTGGAAATTTATCATTTTAAATTTAAAACTCAACTATTTCGTTGAAAATTCAAGTATTCCAGTTAAATATTTATCATTTTAATTGGAAATCCACCTTTTTGGTCAAACAAAATAGTATGCGTCTCGGCGCAATATACTATTAACTGAAAATTAAACTTCCATTTTTTGTTGAAAACTGCTCTTTTTTAGTTCAAAATTCAACTATTTATTTGAAAATTGATATTTTTAGTTGAAAATTAAACTATTTGGTTGAGAATTGATCCATTTTGTTGAAAATGCAATATTTTTACTTGAAAAGTTAGGATTTTGAACCCGTTAAATTTGAATTGAATATAGTACCCACATCAATTTTACCTGAATATTTAATGAAATTTAAGTATAAGATGAAACAAAAATGTGTTTGAATTATTATTCATACCTGCAAAAAAATTCAGATACCCGGGAAAAACTTGAAATACCTTGAAAAAGCATGGAATTGTCAGGAAATTTTTTTTCACGATTCGAGTAGATACCCTGAAATTTATCTTTTTCCTCAAATCAAATTGACTGATTTGAAAAGTGACTTTTCATTGGTTCGAATTTAGAGTGTAATTTTTTTTGTTTTGATTGAGGATTCAACTACTTTGTTAAAAATTAATTTTTTTGTTTGAAAATTCATTTTTTAAACTGATAATTCACCGGTTCAATTGATAATTTGTATTTTTTTTTGTATTCAAATGGTTTTATTAAAAATTAAAATATGTTTTGGCTGAAATATCAACTATCATAACTTTCGTAAATTTTGTTTTTTATTGAAAATTCATCTTGTTTGGTAGAAAATAAACTTTTCATTGAAAATTCAACTGCTTTCTGAAAAAATTTTCGTTGGCTTATAAATTCAACTATTTGATTAAAAAATTAACTTTTTTGTGAAAAATTCGTCTCTTGTGCTTGCAAGTTCGACTATTTGCTGAAAATTCGTTTTTGTTGGTTGAATTGAACTGTTTTTGATTTAAAATAAAAATATTTTTTGGCTGAAATATCACTTATTATATTTTTCGTTAAGAATTTGATTATATTATTTTTTAGTTGAGGATTCAGATATTTTGTTCTAAAAATATTGTTGGTTGAAATGTCAACTACTTGGTTTAAAGTTAAACTATTTTGTTAACAATTTTTGTTTTTGTTGAAGATTCATCTCTTCAGTTGAAAATTTAACTATTTTGTTAAAAATTCGTTTTTTTCACAGAAAATATATTTTTCAATTGAAAACTAATCTGTTTGATTTCAAATTTATGTGCTTTGTTGAAAATTTACCATTTTCGGTTGAATTCAACTATTTTTGATTGAAATTAAAAATCTTTTTGGCTTGAAAGTTCAACTATTTGCTTGCAGATGAACTGTTCTTGGTTGATGTTTAATTTTTGTAGTGTAAAAAGTCGACGATTTGATTGAAAATTCATCTTCGAGGTTAAAAAATAAACTCTTTCGTGAAAAAATCTACTATTTTGTTAAAAATTCAAATGATGATAATCACAATACACACAGAAAACTACTGGTATGAATTTCGTTGCATCTCATTGTGAACAATGAGAATTTTTATTGTGCTTATTTTTTTTTCGTGTCTCTTTTTTGTTGCATCTCAAAACAATACCGAATTCGGTATTCTTCTAAAGATTGTTGCTTAAGATTGAAATCTGAATACATTATATTCTGAAAATTAATTTTAATTGACGTTGAAATGAGGCATAACAATCTGGTCTGTGTAACAATGAAACTATGAGGCTTTTCCATTCCAGTAAATCTTTTCTTGCCGCAAGTAATTTTCTTCTTACAGAGGGGCTAATTGCAGAATAAGAAACTTCGGTATTACCGTGGAACCGTAAACGATTCCCCAGAATGGCCGGAAATGCAGATTTCTGTATTCATGTCTGGCAAAGGTACGCGCCGTAAATCTCAATAACGGCGAAACAAAATTTTAAAGCCTCTCCGTTTCACCGAGTCGGATCCGAGAATTTAGGAGATAGCTCAACAATTCTAAGGCGATTTTTCCCACAAGAAGAAAAAACGCGTGGTGTTCAACGTCAGAGGTGAAGAATGTTAGAATTATATCAGCACCGATAGAGAAAGCTTCCTAACATTTTTTGCAGGGTGGTTGCAAAACTTCATTTTCAAAATTACCTGACTTGTCCCTGATGTTTCTCTGACCAATTTTTTTCAATTCCAGCATTTTAATCTTGTAATATTTTTAACATAGAATCTTTTATTATACCATTTACCCTTTTCGGGGTAAACGTGATTCACTCGGTGAGGAAGGGAGTAATGTGGGCAAGGGGGTATAGATTTTTAGATTGATCTAGAATTCCTGTATTATTTATTTGAATAACATGTTCGTTCCGCAACACTGATCCGACCCAGGTTGCTGATCAATCTCTCTAGCGATCACCCCAAGTGAAGAGCCTCACAAAGTCATCATGTGAGGTTTCAGGCGCCATTCACTCCACTGAGACTCTTTTTATAAACTATTTGTCGCCACACTTTTCTGTCCTGGCATACCTCTTTAGCTTCCTTCACGTCCATGCATTTTTTCATGCAAGATCTTGTGTTTCTATGGCTTCTTATGCCTCTTCGAATTAGGGTCTCATTTACACATTCTAATCATTCTTTTCGCGGTCTGCCTCTGGGCACGCTGCCATTTACTGTACCTTGATACACTTGTTTCGTTAGTTGTGCATCTTTCATTCTCTCAACATGCCTAAACCATCTTGAAGAATTTCTTTCACAGATGTCAACTAGAGTCTTTTCTACACCACATTCTTTGAGGATTATCTCATAACTCACTTTGTCCATCAGTGTTTTACCGCACACAATGCGCAGGAATTTCATACGTTAATCGCGTTTATTTCACTCTTATCCTTTCCTTGATAGGTCCACGTCTCGCTACCACACATCACATTCGGCATAAATATAAAATTATGTATTGCCCTTTTAGCTTTACTTGATATATTTTTACTTCTAATAATGGGCCCTGCTCTACCGATTACCTTCTTACCCTCGTTTATACGCCTGTCTAACTCCCCATCTATCTTTCCGTCACTAGTGAATAGGCTACCAAGATATACGTACTTATCAACTTGTTCTATTCTCTCATCATCCAGGACAATGTTGCACATTGTTTTCTCACCCTTTCCTTTAAACACAATAATTTTTGTTTTGTTTACGTTAATTTTGAGGCCCATGTTCTTCATGCTGCTATTCAGTTTGCTCAACATTCTTTCCAAGTCTTTGATTGACTCTGCCATAACAACCTCATAATCTGCGAACGCTAACCCACGTACCCTCACTGTCTCGAGATCTACACCTTCTTCGTCAAAGAGGGCCATTCTTAGATACTTGTCCATGAATATAATGAACAGCCATGAGGCCATTACGCATCCTTGTCTTACATGGAATAAAACAATTTCAGATCAAAATTTATAGATTGCAAATTTATTTATCCATTTCAACCAAAAAAGATTACTTTCCTACAAAAAATGATGAATTTTCAAACCGAAAGGATTTATTTTCAGCCCGACAGTTGAATTTTCCACCAAAAAAGATGAATTTTCAGTTCGAAAGGACGAATTTACAGTCCAAATAGACCCAAGTTCATCAAAACGAAACAGATGAATTTTTTAACAAAAAAATTACATTAAAAAAAACTTAATTTTCAACCAAGAAGTATGAATTTTCAACTTTTTAGTTGCATTTTCAACCAAATACTGGAAGTTTCCACTTACAAAGACAAATTGAAAAAATTCGCATTTGCAAACTAAAAAGATTTAACTTTAACCAAAAAAAATTAAATCTTTAACTCGCAAAGTTGAATTTTCTAGAAAAATATGGATTCTCAACGAAAAATATAATAGTTTCAACAACAACAAAAAATTAAATTTTCACAAAGTAGATTAATTATCAACTAAAGGGTTCGATTTACAACAACTAATTACATTTTCAACAAAATAGTTAAATTTTTAACCAAATTGCTGAATTTTAAACAAAAAATTGAAAACGAAAGAGATGAATTTTCAACCAAAATGATGAATCTGCAACCAAAAAAATGAATTTCTATCAACCTTTTTTTATTATTAAACAGAAAATGACGAACTCTCTACAAAACAGTTAAATTTATAATCCGCAATTATTAATTTTTTATCAAAAATACCAATTTTCAGCAAAATAGTTTAATTTACAAGCAAAAAGGAGAAAATTTCAACCCCTCAATTTTTTTTTTCTACCAAAAATAAGAACGTTTTTCCCCCAAAGGGTAAAAAAACGGTTATTTCGGTCTTGCCAAAGGCCTGACCATTGAGATTACCCTTCCCCCTCCCTCGCGATTTGGACGTGTGTTACTCTCTCTCTCTTTCACCCTTACAAACTAGTCTTTCCCTTTCTATCGTCCCTACTCCTCCCTTACCCCCCATCTTTAGGTCACTCTCCCACAGCGGCGGCTAGTCCCGCTCTTTGAGCGAGCCTCAGTGTATTAAGCCGGCAAGGATTTAAACTGGTCAGGCCTTTGGCAAGACCGAAATAACCGTTTTTTTACCCTTTGGGGGAAAAACGTTCTTATTTCTGGTCTGTGCCTTCGGCCTGACCATTGAGAAGTGTTTGTACTCTGCCGGCACTGTGGGATAAGTGCACTGTGACATTGATAATTAAAACGGTAGAGCAGATAATTTGCTTGTTACACAGAATGATAACAGAAGTATCGGAACAAGAAATTTATTTTCAAAATCGATATTATAAAGAACGATATATTCATATAAGGGGAATAGAGGCCCATTCAGTAATAAGAAAATACAATAATACAGCTGTATCTTAAATAAATAACGTTTGCTACTTTTTAACAAGACGAAAATAATTTGAGAAAGTTAATCACCACAGCCACTTTGGCAGAACAAAGAGAAACTAAAGTGGCTCGAATGTTTGATCTAATATATCTGACCGATGAGTAGGTCTCTTAATATCTTTAAAATAATGTTTTAAGACGGTATCAGTTGATTTCCAATTTCCTTTCTGTAATATTTCGTCTATTGGAAGACCAGACTTGAGAAGAGATGATGCCACTGCTGATCGAATGCTTCCCGCAGAGGTGCCGATACCTGCCTCATCTAAAGCAGTCCGGATCCAGCCTGCAATCACTGTACGTGAAGCTGCAGCCACACTTCCTCTAGTGGTGATGAAAAGACTATCTAATCCTGTTCTTGCACTCCTTCGCGATTTAGTGATCTTGATTAAGAGCCGCAGCCACCAAGTTGGATCCATTTTTAGTTCTCTATTTTTCGAGAGCCCCCAACCGGACTGCCTATGTGAGACACTGTCGGTTTTCGAGCCGAAAATGGGCCAAAGAACTATTGAATCTCCCTTGTCTTGGAAATTTTCCGAATTAATCCGCAAAAGTGTGAGGTCATGGATTCTTCTACCCGAAGCTAACAGCAGTAATAGAGCTACGTGTCTTGAAACTTGAAAATGGCTTTCAACGTCCACAGATTTTTGTTTCATCCACTCGATTAATACATTCACATCCCAAATCATTGCTTTTGCTTGAGGTGGATGAGATGAATTTATGGCCTTCAACATATGCCTTACTGTAGGATGTGAACTAATCTCTCCTCCCCTCGCTGGATTTGCGAACGTTGCAACAACCGACTTATAAACCAAGATTGTGTTGTAGGCCAATTTTTTTCCCCTGTGTAAGTAGCCCAAATACTGTGCTACTTTCTGCGGAGATGGGTTATTCAATGAGACACCTTGTGACGTAGACCATGCTACCCAAGATTTCCAAGGTGCGGCGTAGGTTTTCTGCGTTGATTTTCGCCAAGATGATTCCAACAAAGCTACATCCTCGTCGTGCCATCCTTCAGTATGGGTAAACCACCCCGTACCTTCCAAGCCTCCAAATGTAGGTCTAGAACTCTCGGAGGGGGGCAATTGGTTTGAAGGTCCAGAAGATTCCGATGAAGGTTGCGAATGTTCCAAGGGGGGCATAATGATCGACGCTTGAGGTCCGCTCTCCAGAATACTTTCTCCCATTTTGGGAGAATCAAGATGTACACTCCTCGAGCTAGATTGAGATGCTGAAGCACTCTTGGTATTAGAGATGGAGGAGGGAATATCCAAGCCAATTTGTACTCCCAGGTCGGACTGAAAGCGTTCACGAATGCTGAAGTCTGATCCGTGGTTTGAGATGCATAGGTCGGGACTACTGCTGAGCGAGCAGTCGCCATTAAATCTATCTGTGGGGCTCCCCACTTCTCGAAAATTCGGTCCGTCACCTCTTTCGACAAATGCCAATCTGGTAGCGAATTTCCTCTCGACAATCGGTCGGCCACAACATTGTAAATTCCCGGAATGAAGTGAGCTTCTATCTGGAGATCCAAGCGCGACATCAGCATCAACAGCTTCCTCGCTAATTGTAAAAGGGGTAGAGACTTCGTTCCCCCTTGACGTCGAATGTAAGCCAAGACCGTCTTGTTGTCTGACTGAAGACACAAGGTTTTTCCTTGTAACGAGCGGGCATTTTTGAGAATAGCGATATATACTGCCCACATCTCCTTCTTGTTGATATGCCAGCTTTTCTGTTCGAAACTCCAAAGGCCTTTCATTAATTTGTCCCCTATTTGGGCTCCCCAGCCCTCGTTGGATGCATCCGTTACCAAGTGAATAATGGACATGTTCGGAAAGATTCGCGAATTTGCTGATGAATTTTGTATCCACCACTTCATGTCGGTCTTCACTTGATGAGAGAGAACAAAGTTCTGATTTGGGAAATCTTTCGGGAGCAAGCGTGTTGCTCGCTGCATGTTCCTGCAAAATAGTCTTCCTAGAGGAACTACAAAGGAAGCGAATTCCAATGTTCCTAGGAGAGACTTCGCTTGCTGCCAACTCCATTTTTGCTGACTCATTATTTTTTCCAGGGTTTGCTTTATTCTTTTCGTCTTCTTCTCGGATAAAAATTTCAGGTCTGTCCAAGGATTCCACATGATGCCCAGATACTCTAACTGTCGACTTGGCACTAGAATTGATTTTGGAAAATTTATTTTCCATCCCAAAAAGGTGAGAAAATGTACTGCTTCCTTTACCTGTTGAATCAAGAGGTGCTCGTCTTGGTTCGTCAAAAGAAAGTCGTCTAAGTAGACCAAAACTCTCATCCCTCTTTTTCTTAGTTGACCTGCTAACCAATTCGACACTCTCGAAAAGGCTTGAGGAGCGCTCGAGAGGCCGAAAGGCAACGCCGTCCAGCAGTATATTTCTTTTCGGTAGTACGTAGCCAGATATCGCCTGTGAGCCTCTTTTATGGGGACATGTAAGTAAGCTTGAGATAGATCTATTTTGGCTAAGAAGTCTTTCTTCTGAAGGAAACCCGGAACTTTCGAGTGAGTTATTAATCGAAATTTTTCTGGTTTCAGATAATCGTTTAAACGCTTGAGATTGAAAACCGGTCTCAGGCAACCATCTGATTTTGGAACTAAGAAAATGGTCGACAGGAACCCGGACGGAACGTTCGTCCTCTCTAGAACTCCCGACTTGATGAACTCTGTCAATTCCCTGTCCATGTCGGTTGATGCTCTCGTTTCTAATCGTGTGCAAAGACTGTCTGAAAATGGAATTGTCGGGGGTTTCTTTATGAAAGGAATGGAATAACCTTTTAGAACACTGATGATCGAATCTGGAGCCCCAAGACTGACCCATCTTTTTGTGAAGTGTCTCAATTGCCCCCCTTGGAATTCTCTTTGATCCTGCGAGTCAGCAATTTTTTGAATTTCTTCCTCTACCTGCGCCTGATGATCTAAAAATATTTCGGGACTTCTGTGATTTCCCATGCCCTCCTCGATTCGCTTTTCTTTTATCTGAGCTGAAGGAAGCTTTTTGATGAAAACCTCCTCGATTCGATGAGGGCCGCACAGATGGTTTTTTACTAGTGCTCTCTCTGGATGAACTATCTCCTCTAAAAGTTTGGGACTTCCCAGATCCAGAAGGTTTAGAGGTTCGAAAAAAATTATAGAACCCGCCATGTTCTTTTAATAATGCACTCAATTTATTTTCATCGAAAAGATGTTTTTCTGAGGGTGGGACAGTAGCGAGGAGGGAAGCTATGTAGTTATTTTTTGGTACAAAGGCCTTTCTTCTCATGTCAATCACGTCCGCCCGTCTGCCGCATGTGTACTGAAGAAGATCATCTGAGATGACTCGAAAAGGAGAATCATTTTCCAAGAGAGTATTCTTCACATCCTCACTTATAGTTGGATGCTTCTGTGCCAAGGACATAATGGCGGATTGAAATTCTTTCCTTTGAAGGAGCAAACCATGAGTGAGCGTACCGAGAGCAAGATCAAATTTACCCAATAGATCCGAATGATGGGTGTGTAACGCTAAGCCGTTTAGTTGCGAACTAACTTGTAAAGCTGAAAAAATTGGAGCGGCCTGTAATTTCTTTTGCGCTTCTAAATAGCGAATTTTGTTCCAAGAGTCACTACCAAGGCGCTGACATTGTATGCCCTGATTTGCCAGTTCCTCCGACGGTTTCGGGACTGTTGGCTCTAGCTCCTTGGTCGCAGGCGAGAAATCTATAACCTCTTTATTAGTGTGAGGCAAAACCGAATCTAGCACTGGAAAACTAGGAGCTTTCCATGGCGCAGTTTCTTTGGGCGAAGGAGAGGAAATTTCATCATCAGAGTAAGAAGAATAATTCTCCACGTCAGAGTATTCAGAGAGGGATTTGTCTTCATAGTCCTCTACATTGGGAGCGATTCTTTCTAGTACTTGTGTCAGTAAATTTTCTAAACGATTCGATCTCTTTTCCAACTGGGATAATCTCGAACTTTTGTCTAAAGGTTCTCCTTCCGAAATAGAATTGAAAGATTTCCTTTTTCTCGAATTATTAGAATTTCTTCCTATGACAGGGGAGTCTGGTGGGAAAGAATAATTCTGAGCATTACGAGTTAACTCATTTGACGCTGCTGATCTTGAAATTAAGAAAGGACGAATATTTTCAATTGAATGAACAATTGATTCGCCTTGCGTTGTAACGCAACTCAACTTTTGCACCAAAGTAGAAGGATTGATGATCAATGCTCTGCACAAGTCCCAGTCTAGCATGACCAATTTTATTTTCCTAAAATCATGACTACTTACTTCTGTTGCGTGAGGAAAAAAGGCATTCACGATGCCCACAGTAGGAAGCGCGTAGGAAATTTCGCAAAGCAAGCGAGAATCTGGATTTTTTCCTGCCAACTCTTCATTTGATATCTCGCGAACCTTCCACATTTTCCAGTCTGCAGGTAAGGTTTGGGCTGCAAGCGATTTGAGTCTTTCCAAGGGTAAAGTGTGTGCTTCTTTGGCCGCCTGACGCAGGTATAAATCCCCCAAACTGGTGGTAGGATGATCCATCTGTAAATAAACAATAAAATGCAGTTGATGCGGGTGAAGCTCTTCAAGGACTGCTGCTTTGTGCGAGCTGTAAGACGTGTAGTCCAATGTTTAAAGACAAATACGCAGGCATAGGTTGCCAAAGGGCGAACGCTAATCTACACTTTAATTATATGTGGACAGTTGTATAGGGCGAACCGTCCAAGACAATTCATAGGCTGCCAAAGGGCGAGAACTAAGAGACAGCTGCGTTGAACAAGCTGTAAGACGTGTAGTCTAATGTCCAAAGACAAATACGCAGACATAGGTTGCCAAAGGGCGAACGCTACTCTACACATTAATTAAATACTGCAGTTGCATAGGGCGAACTGTCCGAAACAATATTTTAATCTGAAACAAAACAAAAAATAACAACAAAGGACTTACCTTGAGATGAAAAAGAGAACAGGAACCAGGAAAATCAAAAGTCTCTGATTCAACACAAATAATATTCACTATCGAACGGTATGCACCGTTTAACACACATCCAGTCGCTTTGGGAAAAGAAAGCGCACTGAGGCTCGCTCAAAGAGCGAGTAGGGACGATAGAAAGGGAAAGACTAGTTTGTAAGGGTGAAAGAGAGAGAGTAACACACGTCCAAATCGTGAGGGAGGGGGAAGGGTAATCTCAATGGTCAGGCCGAAGGCACAGACCAGAAATGACTAATTTTCAATTAAAAAAAAAACATGTTCAGCCAAAAATGGAATAGTTACATTTCCAATTAAAAATATTCAATTTCAAACAAAAAAGGAACGAATTTTCAACATAATGGTTAAATTTTCAACCAAAAAGATGAATTTTCAACTAAAATGATGAATCTTCAATTGGAATAGGTATTTAAATTTTTAGCTACGATTTTCAATCAAACAAATTATTTTTGATATGAAACTTCTTTTGGGACGGGAGTGCATTGGAAAAAACGACCGAACTCACGACCGATCTCTCTCTCTCTCTCTCTCTCTCATAAGTATACTTTCTATAGTCTATAACTTCTCTCTCTATTCGCGATTTGCAATTGCTCTTAAAGATTCTTCTTCGATATCCCCACTACTGCCAGTCTAAGAAAAGCGTGTATATGCTCTCTCTCACTTTTTTCTCTCTATCTGCACTCTCTTACTATGCGATCTCCTCAAAACTCATGATGATTCCTCACGAAAAATTTCAAAGTTAATCCACAAAAGTTTCACTTCTACCGTGTGGCCCCACTGCCACACACTGGTTTTTAACAAAGTTATTCAACCTTTAACCAAGTGATTGCATTTTCAACCTAAAAAGACGAATACTCAAAGAATAATGTAATAGTAGATATTTCAACTAAAAAAGATCTTAATTTTTAATGAAAAGCTGTTGAATGAAATAAAAAAAGACGAATCTTCAAACAAAAGAGTTGAATCCTCAAACAAAGAAGATTAATTTTCAATCGAGTAGTTGCATTTTTAACCATAAATAATTACGTTTCTATCAAAAGATGTGAATTTTCAACCAAAAAGACGAATTTAAAAAAAAATAGCCAAAATATGAATTTCCAACAAAAAAGTTAATTTTCAATCAAAATAGTTCAATTTCCAACCCAAAAAAAGGAATTTTCAAAAAAAAAAATGACTTTTTAACAAAATTATTGAACTTTTAATAAAATAAAATTGTTATCTAAAAATATAATCGCCAGGAGAAAGCAACTGAAAAAAAGAAATGGAAGTATAAATACAAGGCAAATAAATTACTAACAAGAATATTATATTACTGTGGCTACAAACATCATTTTAAAAATGCTCTAATTTTTCCCTGACCAATTTTTTGCTCTCCCTGTCCATTAATATTCAAAGACCAGAATTTAAATCTTGTCACATTTTGAACATAGAATATTTTGTAAACTGAATAAAAGAATTTCAAATTAAAATTAAAAAATTTCAAATTCATTATCCTCAACAGTTATTTAAAGTGCCTTTTATAACAATTTCAGGACTTTTGCTGAAATACTTTATCTGCACTAGGGTGCCCCTTATTTTTCATGGGACTTGACATGGGAAAAAGTCAGCTTTTTATAAATCTAATATTTAAATGCGATATGTTACAAATAATTCCGTATTTCAGTATATTGTTTAGAACTCGTCAGAGAATAAGAATAAATCATCAATTTTGATGGCGAATGACTTTAAGCCACTCTTATGGATCTCCCAAAAAAACCTCATAAGTGAAAAATTTGAATCAATAATAACAATAAAATCACTTGTTTGAATAATTTTACAATTATTTACATAATGCGTGTTTGTTTAAGGATATATTTTACCTAAAAAAAGCAGCAGAAACATTTTATTTCACCAAATTGTCGACAGATTCTAATATTTTTTAATACTTATTCCTTCTTTACGAATATTCGTAAATTTTCAAACAAATTGAAATTGTTTGAAAATTTTTATTTTGCTTCAATATTTAATTTTTTCCATTTTTCAAAAGTTTGAAATATATTATATTTCAACGATTTGGTGTGTTTTGTATCAGTAAAAAGGACAAAATGCGTTTTTTTTAACTTTTCCACAGATTTAATTGGTATGAGTTACCCGTTTGTTTTGCAAGAACGCTAAAAATGGCAAACATAAAATATGTAAACAATTTAAATTTGTTTCAACATTCACGAGTGTATTTCAAAACCAAGTTAGTACTCAAAAGTATTAAAATTAAATTAATTAGTTAAAATCAAAATTGTTTAAACAATTGAAAATTATTTAAACAATATGACTGGGTATTCTTAAATTACCGAATAATTATTATTTATGAAGGAAACTGCGGCACGGAATTCATCTCGTTTGGTTAATAATTTTAGAACATATTTGGTTGAAAATGCAACTATTTTGCTAAAAAGTCATCTTTTTTGTCAGAAATTCAGCTACTTGGTTGAAACTTGAACTATAGTGTTACAAATTCATTGTTTGGTTGCAGATTTATCTCTTTGGTTGGAAATTTAACTGTTCCATTCTTAGAAAATTAATTGTCTGGGTTAAAAAATCATCTTTTGGTTTCAAATCTTTTGTTGAAAATTCTTTTTTTTTGAGAATCATGATTTAAGTTGAAAATTTACCTCTTTTGTTGAAAATTTTATACTATTTTGTTAAAAATTCCTTTTTTTTTTGTTAGGAATTAATTTCTTCACTAACAATGTAACTATTCCATTTTTCGTGGAAAATTGATTTTTTTTTATTGAAAATGGATCTTCTCTATTTGAACATTCATGTATGTTGTTAAAAATTCATCCTTTTTAATTAAAAATGCAACTGTTTGAGCCTAAATTAATCTGGTTTGGTTAAGGATTCAACAATCTGGTAGAAAATTTAACTATTCGGTAGAAAATTAACTTTGTTTCAAAAAATCATATTTTTGGCTTTAAAATTCAACCATTTGGTAGATAATTCATTCTTTTGGCTTTAAAATTCAAAAAGTTTGTGGAAAATTAACGTATTTTGTTGAAAACTCGTATTTTTTGGTAGAAAATTGATCTTCTTACTGAAAAATTCATCTTCTTGGTTGAAAATTCAACTACTTGGTTAAAAGTTGAACTTGTTTGTTAAAAATTCATATTTTTTAAAATTCACTTCCGCGGTTGAAAATTTAACTATTCCAGTTTAAGAAAATTAATCTTCCGCGTTGAAAAATCATGTTTTGAGCTGAACTCTTTTGTTGAATATTCTTTTTTTTTTTCGAAAATTAATCTTCTCGCGGTTTAAAATTCATCCTTTTTGGTTAATAACGCAACTGCTTGGTTTTAAACTAATCTGGTTTTGTTAAGGATTGAATAATTTGGTGGAAAATTAAACAACTATTCGGTTGAAAATTAACTTTATTGTTAAAAACTCATATTTTTGGTTTAAATTCAACTATTTTGTTACAAATTAAATTATTTTTATGAAAAATTAACTTTTTGATAGTAAATGAACTTTTTTGTTGAAAAATCATTCTTTCGAGTTGAAAATTTATCCGGTTTGCAAATAATTCGTCCTTTTGAGTTTAAAATTCAACAATTTTGTTTAAAATTGATGTACTTTGTTAAAAATTCGTATTTTTTTTATTAGAAAATTAACCTTCTTGCTGCAAAATTCATATTTTTCATTGAAAATTCAACTATGTGGTTAAAAATTCATTTTTTTCTTCAAGATTCACCTCATTGGTTGAAAACTCGTTTTTTAAAAATGAAGATTAATTTTTTTCATCTGAAAATTTCACTATTCCATTCTTGATTAGAAATTTATCCTTAATAAGTTGAAAATTCATGCATTTTCTGAAAAATTCGTCTTTTTAGTTGGAAAATTAATCTTGTTTATTGAAAATTCAATATATATTTCGACTTGAAATCTAAGGAATTTGAAGTGTTTCTGAATTCGATATGGTATTTACATTAATTTTATTTGAAAAAATTTATTCCTCCATTATTACCCTATTTTCGTGAAAAATCACCCCCTTTCCTGTTTTCAAAGAATTTTGGACTACGTTACTTTTCAGGGGTCACACAGTGTAGCGAAAAGCACTTTTTGTGGACAACATTTTTACATTTTTTGCGGAGATGTTGTCAAGATACGATTCCCAATAAATACATAATTTGATAACACTATAACTAAAAACCCATTACACACTTGATTAATACATGTAATGACCTTGGGCTTTTTAGCTGACTCTGCAAAAAAATCTATCATTGAAAAATGGTCAAACTGTGAATTTTTTCACCAATATTGTTTGAAGAATTAACACTTTTTCCTAATTAAGAAAATGTGACAAGAAGGAATAATTGGCAAGACTTGTTGATTCCGCAAAGAAAATTAATACTTTTCATGGAAAAATGGTCAAACTGTGAATTTCTACATAAATATTCTTTATATAATGAACAGTTCTTGTTAATTAGATAAACATGACAACAAGGAGTCATTGGTAAGACATTTCTAGCTTACTCCACGAGAAAAATAAGGCTATTCCTGCAAAAGTGACCAAAATGTACATTTGTTTATAAAAATTGTTTAAATAATTAACTTTTCTTATCCGTGGGCAAAGTATCATAGCAAAGAGTCATTGGAAATACATTTTTAGTTGATTTCATAAAGAAAATTGAGCCTATTCTTGGAAAAATGGTCAAAATGTGCATTTATTTATAAAAATTGTTTAAAAAATTAATATTTTTTATCAATTTGAACAAAATTACAGCTAGAAGTCACTAACGATACATTTTTAGTGGGTTCCACAAAAAAATGGTCCCTATTCGTGGAATAATGTCAAAAATGTGAATTTGTTTATAAATATTGTTTAAATAATTACCAGTTGTTGTTAATTAAAAAAAAAATGACAGCAAGAAGTCACTGAAAAGACATTTTTGGTCGATTCTGCAAAAAAATGGAGCCTATTTATTGTGACATACGAAAACTGTGTATTTGTTTATAAAAATTGTTTAAATAATGCTGCCAAGCAGCAGATATTTTTTAATAATCATAGTTGGGCATACATTTCTCTCATATTCTATATAAAAGCTGTGAATTTCAAACAACTAATCATTGCGAATCACAAAAAATGGCTTTTGTTCATTAATTTGTTTAAAACATTATAAACAATTTTTTTTCTCACTCTAACCTACTGGAAACTATTGCTAGAAAGTAGTAACACTGACTTAAGCTCTTCTTTAGTCAATTTGCAGATCTTACAAAGAAAGGTACATCTGAAAAGTTAGGATTAAAATATTGTTTATTTTGTTGTTAAATAAAAAATTTTGGTTTAGCCAAATTGAAATTCTCGCACCGACTCGATATACCCGAAAGCCTTACGGTCATTCAAAAAAACTAGCTGTGAATTCGATCTCGAGTGTTTCCACTTTGTTTGTATTTATAATTATATGGTGCTCATTTCACGAGCACTTTGCTTCCCGTTAGCAAATGTATTTGCTTCCTCATAGAGGAAGCATTCGTTATTTTTTTCAATAATAGACAAACTAAAGTCTTCATTTTGATCAATTTAAAAATAGAAATTTACAAAAAATACAAAATTACAAAATAATACAAACAATTTTTGAAATACAAAGACAAATCAAATTTTGAATTCAAAATGATAATTTTTCGAGCTGGAAAAGGGAAGGGAAACGTTCTGTCGCACTCTATCCCTTTGCCAGCTTTATGATTTTTTTTTTTTAATGGTCAGAATTATTCTATTTCAAAATTTATGATCAAAAAATCTTTTCTATTCATACGTCGTCAATTTAAAATTATGTCGATGAAAAAAGTTCTGTTAGAAACAGATGATTCATATATTATAAATGAGCATAACTTCCTTAATCTTCAATAAAGTGTATTAATATTATAGATCAATCGATTTTCCTCGAATCAAGGAATCTTTTCCGTTCTTGCATCAATTGTAAATTATGTTAGTGAAAAAAGTTTTACTATAAAAAACCGTCTTTTCAAATATTAGGCATAACCATAGCTTCCTTACTCTTCAATAAAATGTATCAATGCTATAGATCAATCGATTCGTCTTGAATCAACACAACTTTTCTAGTCTCGCATCAACTTTAAATTATGAGAATTAGAACATTTTTAGTATAAAAATCGATTTTAAAAATATATAAATTACCATAACTTCCCTACTCTTTAATAAAATTTATTAATATTGTAGGTCAATCGATTCGTCTCGAACCAAGGAATCTTTTATATTTTTGCATCAACTTTGAATTATATTGAAGAAAAAAGTTTTACTATGAAAAACCGTATTTTCAAATATTATGCATTACCATAGCTTCCTTACTGTTTAATAAAATGTATTAATATTATAGGTCAATCGATTCGTCTCGAAGCAAAGAATCTTTTATATTCTTGCATCAACTTTGAATTATATTGAAGAAAAAAGTTTCACTATAAAAAATCGTATTTTCAAATATTATGCATTAACATAGCTTTCTTAATCTTCAATAAAATGTATCAATATTATAGATCAATCGATTCGTCTCAATCCAAGGAATCTTTAATATTTTTGCATCAACTTTGAATTATGTCAATGAAAAAAGTTTTACTATAAAAAACCGATTTTTAAAACATATAAATTACCATAACTTCCATACGCTTCAATAAAATATATTAATAGTATAGGTAAATCGATTCGTCTCGATCCAAGGAATCTTTTATATTTTTGCATCAACTTTCAATTATATTGAAGAAAAAAGTTTTACTATGAAAAACCGTATTTTCAAATATTATGCATTAACATAGCTTTCTTAATCTTCAATAAAATGTATTAATATTATAGGTCAATCGATTCGTCTCAAATCAACACATATTTTCTGTTCTTGCATCAACTTTGAATTATGGTAATGAAAAAAGTTTTACTATAAAGAACCGTATTTTCAAATATTATGCATTAACATAGCTTCCTTAATCTTCAATAAAATGTATTAATATTATAGGTCAATCGATTCGTCTCGATCAAAGGAATCTTTTATATCCTTGCATCAACTTTGAATTATGTCAATGAAAAAAGTTTTACTATAAAACACCGATTTTTAAAATATATAAATTACCATAACTTCCCTACGCTTCAATAAAATATATTGATAGTATAGGTCAATCGATTCGTCTCGATCCAAGGAATCTTTTATAT
>CAKNYM010052517.1:0-51545 GCA_932195095.1 Andricus curvator | reverse complement strand
TGCATCAACTTTGAATTATGTCAATGAAAAAAGTTTTACTATAAAAAACCGATTTTTAAAATATATAAATTACCACAACTTCCCTACGCTTCAATAAAATATATTAATATTATAGGTCAATCGATTCGTCTCGAACCAAGGAATCTTTTATATTCCCACATCAACTTTGAATTATGTTAATGAAAAAAGTTTTACTATAAAAAACCGATTTTTCAAATATTATTAAGTGCTCAGAAAAAATGCAACAAATTTTTTTAGAAATCCTATGGTCAGTTTCAAGATATTAGTCGGAAAAATAAGCCCTCCAAATTTCATCAATTTATCTGCGACGTTTTCAAGTCATCGTGTTCAAAAAAAAGCGTGACATCCGCACATCCACACACACACACACACATCCGGACAATTGCTTAGAACATTGTATTAGACATTTTTAAATTGGGGAAGGCTTAGTTAATTTAAAAATTTTGGAAAATGTTACCATTACAAAGCTTCCTCTATGAGGAAGCAAAAACGTCAAAATCCATTGAAAATCGGGTTGCAGACAGACTTTTGTCCACAAAAAGTGCTTTTGGCTACGCTGTGGGTCAGGGGGGGGGGGCATAACAGCGGTTGTGAACGACGGCGAAAGGGGGAGTCAAAAATATCCTAAATTTGGCAACGTAATTTATGGACGACCCCTACGAACCACCCTAATCTGCACCGATAGAGAAAGCTTTCAAACAATTTCTCTGAAAGACCATTAGTTGCAGATGCCCAATAATCGTACATAGAAAAAAAATGTTTACGTAGCATGAACCCAAAATGATCTATGGATTCCGAAATCCAAGTTATGGATAAGAGGTGAAGAAATCGACCTTTGAAATTTTTGTCATTAATCGAATGAGGGAATATTGTTTGGGGAATGGGGATGTTTTGAACTTCGAATCCGACTCCGGGGAAACGTATTGAGTTCGAGGTGACAAGTCAAGCTCGAAAGACAATGTTTGTTCGAGTGATCACTGTCACCGCAAAAAAGCGCCGTTAAAATCGTTAAAATCGTTAAAATATAGACGGCAACCTACATTCAAAATAGATTATGTCAAGCGTACCCTAATATATTTATAGTACCGTCATTCCATATTCCCTGCGGGTCCCTTTTCTCGACTTCTCGCGGTGGTTCATATATCACTTTTATTTTCCACATCGATGCCGAAAGTGAAAACTGAAATGTCGTCGAAAACCGAGTGCCTTGGTACAACAGCGATGAATTTTTACAAATTAGGGGATTAGGCGCCGTTCAGAAAACACGTTATCAATTTTGGGCTATTTTTGAGCACCCGCCACCCCTCGTTGAGGATCATAGTTTTTTCTTACGCTCCCAAGAATAATTTGAAAGATTAAAAATATCAGAATCCACAGGCCTAAACAAGGGGAATCGCCCTGGTGGAGAAAATTTTTACCCCAAAGTACAATAATTCTACAACTGTAAATTTTTGTTAAAACCTGTTATTTTTTGTAAAAAAATGTGCAAATTTTAACAAAAAAAACAGTTAAATACAAATGGCTAATTTTTTCTTGTATTTTATTGTAGTAAAGTAAAAAAAAACTAACAATAAAGTATAAATTTCTACAATTCAAAAATTTTTATAACTTTTTATTCATATTTTTTTCACTTTGTTGTAAAAATCTACAAAGTATTACAGAAAACACCAGAATTTTACATTCTTTCAAGTTGGGTGTTTGGCGTCATAAAAAAAAGTTTAATTTTACGTAAATTATTGTAGAAAATTATAAATCTTTACAAAAAAATACAAGATTTCACAAAACTTGAAATATTGAGAAACTGTACTTAAAATTATTTTGTAAATAATGGTAGTTTATTGTAGACCGATTCTGAATCTGTTCAGAATTAGGCAAGTTACATATTTTAACGTTAAAATGATAAATTTTTCAATTTGGAAACCTCAGTAGTTAAACAAATGTAAGCGTTCGATTGAAACTTTATAAAATATTCTCAATTTTAAAATAATCTCAAATTAATATATTCATAATTAAACGCTATTATTTAATTCCAAATCCTATTCAAATATTGTTTCAATCTAAAATATTCCATTTTTAACCATTTAATTTTAAAATTTTAAATTAAGGATGACATTTTTTAAAAATATTTAGCAATATTTTATTTTTCATTCAAAATGAGCAATTATAAATCCAATATTAAAAACTAAACAATTGATGCATAAATAACAAGTAAACAATTATCAATATGGAAAATATTTGAGTAAGAAGATTCAAACTTACTTTATAACTGGAAAAGATTTCGAAAAATAAAAAACTAAATTTAGATTTTTGAAGATTACGAATTAAAATTTTGAAGCTTTTTAAGGATCTTCAAAGGTTTTAAGAAAATAAAAAAATGTCTTAACTTTGCTAGGAAAATTTAAAATGATCACTTGTTTTGAAAAATTAATTTTAAGAGAATATTTACAAAGTTTAAACAAAATTTTTCTTGATTAATAAATGAAAATTGAACAATTATTGATTTGGAAAATAATTGAGTAAGTTTAAAATATATTTAGAAGTTTTGCAAAGATTCCAAAATAATTTAAAACGTGATATGATTTCAAACCATTTAACAGACAATGTAGATTTTTGAAGATTTCGAACAAAAAATGTATAAGCTTTTCCAGAATTCAGATACGTTTCAAATAAATAATAAATTTTTATCAAAATTCCTAGAAAAACTAATAATAATTTTTGTTTGAAAAATTAATTTAAAAATAATATTTAATAAGATTTCCAACATTTTCAAAAAAGAATCTGGATGATTTTAAGGTAGTTTTTTTTTACTTTTGCAGCATTTTCAAAAAAGGTTGGAAAAAATATTTGAGTTCCAAGATAATAAAATATTTAGTAGATACCTGGAAAATTTTTTAATAATTTTTTTTAAACAAAGTTTTAACAGATTATTTAAAAAGATTTCAGAACCGCGTTTAATGTATAAATTATTGTTTCTAGCTCAAAATTACATAATTTTGAAAATTTATAAATTTTTTGATTCATTCTTCAATTCATATCATTGAAAATGATAGCGTGGATTTCTATTTTATACGCGTAAATTATTGAGCATTTAAATTAACATTTTTTCAAGCTTTTATTTCAAAAGTTTGAAATTAAAAAGTATGTATTTCACTTTGAGGGTCTTAATTTGCGGATCAGTTTCTATAACTTCAAATGAAAAATTTTTCATCTTCAAGAGTTCGAATCTTTTAATTTCAATTACAGTGATCAGTTCTTTCTCAATTGTGAAATTTTCATTTGTAGTCAAAAAGTTGTTCTTTTTCGAACTCGGATGATAACTAATATTGAGAACATTGCAATAATATAATTTTAAATGACATATATGGTGTCCAATCGACTGCTATATATTTGAAAAAAAAACTTCACACGTATGGTTTTTTGTTGTTTAATAACGATTATTCATTATTGTTTTTCAATATTTTACCATTCCTTTAAAGTTTACACATAGACGTTTTTTTTGTAATAGCGATCATGTACATATCTTGATTTAAAATTATCTCATTGCAATATTCTAAATATTTGTCATCCTAGGACGAAAAAGAACAACATTTTGGCTGCAAAACATGTAAATTCCTGTAGATTCTTGTAGTTGTAATTTTTTGTAAATTCTTGTAGAGAATTAAAATTGCAATAAAATACAACAATGCTAAAAAAAATACAAAAAAGTACAAAATTCGTCTCAATAATAAAAAAAAGTTGTACTTTCGTGTAATTTTTTTTGTAATTTATTGTATAATATTTATTTGTAGATTCCTGTAAACATAGTTTTAGTTTTCTGTACTTTTTTGTAAAAAATTTTTCATCAGACAGGGTGATTTTTCAGGAAAATAGGGGAATTAATTCTTTCAAATCAAATTAATGGAAATACCATATTTAATTCAATATGAAACGCTTTAAACTGCCAAGACTTCGAATCAAAATATATTGCATTTTCAACAACATACTTGAAATTTAAACCAAAAAATATTTTCTGCCAACAGAGATGAATTCTCAACCTAAAAAGACGAATTTTCAACAAAAAATTCATTTTTAAACAAACAGTTGCATTAACAACCAGATCGTTGAACTTTCAAGCAAATTGAATGAATTTTCAACATAATAGTTTAAGTTTTAACCAAATAGTTTAATTTTTGAGCAAAAAATAGAAATTTATGAGAAAACAGTTAAATTTCCAAAAAAAAAAGTTAATTCTTAACCAAGAAAGATGACTTTTCAATCCAAAAGAACGAAGTTTCAACAAAACAGTTGAATTTTGGACCAAAATCGACGACTTTATCAAAGGAGTTGAATTTACAAGCTATAAAGATGCATTTTTTAACAAATGGTCGAATCTTCCAACAAAAAATTGAAATTCAAACAAAAACAATTCAATTTTTAACCCAAAAAAACGAAAATTCTACCAAATGACGAGAATTTTGAGCCAGTTGCATTGAACGAAAACAAAAACGAGTTTAAAAAGAAAATTAAATTCTCAACCACAAAGATTAATTTTCAACAAAGAAGAATAATTTTATGACTCAAAAGACGAATTTTCATCAAAAAACGTGAATTTTCTACCAAAAATGTGAACCTTACCAAAAAAAATGTAACAAAGTAGTTCAAGCAAAAAGTTGAATTTTCAATGAAAAAAGATTAATTTCTAACCAAATAATTAAATTTTTAACTAAAAAGATAGATTTGTTCAAAGAAAAAACTATTGCTCTGCCAAAAAACATGACTTTTCAACCAAATTAAAAAAAGTTGAATTTTTAACCACAAAAGTTGTATTTTCAATAAAAAAAAGTTCATTTTCAACCAAAAAGGATGACATTTATACCATAAGAGATGAATTTCCTACCGCAAGAAAAATTTTCAACCATTAGAATTAAACAAACAAAAAACGAGTTTTTCAAAAAATAGTTGAATTCTCAACCAAAAAGATGAATTTTTAACAAAAAAGTTCAATTTTTAACCAAAAAGATGAAATTTTCCACGAGGAGGATTGACGTTCTAACAAAAAGACGAATTTTCAACAAAATACATCAATTTTCAACAAAGCTGTTGAATTTTGAAGAGAAGAGGCGAATTATTTATAATACTGTTGAATTTTCAAAAAAAAAATATAATTTTTCTACAAAAAAGTCAATTTTCTACACAATAGTTCAATTTTCTTTCAAATAGTTAAATTTTTATAAAAATAGTTTCATTTTTAACCAAATATTTGAATTTTTATCCAAAAATATAAATTTTCAACAAAAAAGTTTATTTTCAATCAAATTGTTGAATTTTCAAGCGAACAATAAACATTTTTCTACAAAACAGTTTGATTTTCAAACTGAAAATATGAATTTTCAACTTAAATTATGAATCTTCAACCAAAACAAAATTAATTTTTAACGAAGTGCTTCAAATTTCAACCAGGTAGTTGAATTCAACCAAAAAAGTAGAATTTTCAACAAAACAGTTGAATCCTGAACCAAACCAGATTAATTTTCAACAAAAAAGTTACATTTTTAAACAAAAAAGACGATTTTTTAACCAAGAAGATTAATTTTCTAAAAACGGAATAGTTAAATTGTTAACCAAAAAGATGAATTTTCATTTAAAAATTAATTTTTAACAAAGTAGTTACACTTTCAACCACGTAGTTGAATGTTTGACCAAAAAGATGACTTATTGACAAAATAGTTTCATTTTCAACAAAATAAATTAAAATTGAACCAAATCGTATAATGTTTAACCTTACGAGATAAATTCCAAACCAAGTTCACATTTAAGCGAAAAAACGAGAAAAAGGGGAAAAAGCGAAGTTTCTTGAAAACAGGGGTAAAAAGAATTCTTTGAAAAAAAGGAAAAGAGGGGAATATGCAGTCCAATAGGGGTATATCCAAAAACTACTTGATTGAAAATCGGACGAATTTTTTAGAACTTCATTTTTTCGAAGATTCCTAATTTTTATTTTAAAGTTTAACAGTTTTGTTAAAAATTCCTTTTTTTGGTTTAAAATTACTATTTTTTTACCTAAAAATGTAACTATCCCATTTTTGGCTGGAAATTGATATTTTTGCAATTGAAAATTAAACTTTTCTAGTTGAAAATTATGCTAGCTGTTTAAATATTCAACTATTTCGTTGAATAATCTTCTTTTTTTTGGTTGAAAATTGAACTATTCCATTTTTGGTTGAAAATTGATATTTTTTTATTTGGAAATTCAACTATTTGGGTAAAAGTTGAACTACTTTGTTAAAATTTCATTTTCTTGGTTGAAAATTCTACAACTTGGAAGAAAATTAAACTATTTGGTTGAAAATGAACCTTTATGTTGAAAATTCATATTTTTGGGTTGAAAAGTCAACTGTTTTGTAAAAAATGCATCTCTTTTGGTAAAAATGTTATCTTTTTTCAGGAAAATTCTTTTCATTTATTAATGCTTTTTCTTTCTTGGTAGAAAGTTAATATTTTTTGAAAATTCATATTTTTTGTTGAAAATTCAATTATTTTGGTAGAACATTCAACTTTTTCGTTATAAATTGAACTATTTATTCGAAAATATTAATATTTAGTAGAAAGCTACACTAAATTTACATTTTCGGTTTGAATATTTAACTGTTTTGTAGTAAAATCGTCTTTTTGACTTCAAACTTCAAATGTTGGGTCGAAAATTCATATATTTTGTTAACAAATTCTTCTTTTTTGATAGAAAAAGTGCCAAATGGATGTCCTTGGACACAAATGGAATTTCCTTTTAAATTTAAGGTCACCCAGATTTTCCATTGTTTCAGAAATAATCTTGTTACAACAAACATTATTCATTTGTGTCAAACTTCATCTAATCTTCCAACCATTCTAACCATTGTCCTCTTTAAGGGAACAATGGTTTTGTCTCATGACAAATTTTTCTCTGATTGTCTATTATCAGAATTCAACATATCCCTACCTCACCAGCTATATGGCAACGAGGATGCTATAAAAAGCGAAGCGAAGGGATTAGAAATATTAATGTGGATTTGAAATATACATTGAAAATTTGAAGAAGAACGCGAATTCAGGATGAAATCTACTACTCCAACGAGGTCATGCCATTTTTGGACGTATGTTCTTATGGCTCTTGTACCCTTCCAACTTGCGGGATTTGCTTACAGTCAGCCTTTTGCAACTCAACCACTGTTTAGATTTTGCGGTGACGATCTTCATAGAGCTACTGCTTGGACGTGCCAGGACAATGGCTATGATCTAAACAAGGATCGTACTCAAGCTTATGATTGCTGCTGGCTAGGATGCTCATATTTGGCACTTTCAGTGTTCTGCGGGTAAGTATCTTCCTATTTAACCTTTCTTCTAAAACTGTTTATGAGCACACCCCAAAAATCTTGCAAAATTTGTTTACAGACCGCAGCCGCCACCTGTTCCAAATCGACCACGTTATATTTTGTGCGGTTCCGATTTTTATACCGCTCTTGATTCGCTGTGCGTAAATGGCTATGATTCGACAAAGGCTGGTAACCAAGCTTCAGAATGCTGCTCGCCAGGCTGCCCATTATCGGAACTTATACCCGTCTGCAAGTAAGTCTATTTCTATTTCAGTTTAAAGATGGTGGTAACAAATTACCAGTAATCTCACAGAAAAAAACTGGGATTTCTATTAGAAGCAATTTTTGGTTCCAAAGGAGCTGCAAAAAAAAGGAACCTCTCTTGCTGAAAAGGAACCCAAAATGATAAATGGTTTCTAAATGAACCCAAAGTATGGATTCAAATGGTTCTAATAGAGCCTTTTTGTCACTTCTGCCTTGACTCACTTAAAAGATTTTACCAGTTAATGATGCACAATTTGCTTTATAATTCGAATTAAATAATATTGCACTGGGAATAATTTAATGAAGAAACTAAAATCATAGACATTAAAAATTCTTGAAAGGAAGATATCGCAGATGAAATGTGACAGTTTTCAAGGTTATGTTGAAAATCCGATGTTTTCCACTGCGCATGCACAAGAAGCGCGGCACTATTTAAAATGATATAATATACACTTGCAATATTAGGTTAATATTACATTTTTTCAAGAAGCTAGGTATTTCTATACTTCAATTTAATTTGTTTTAAAAAAGAATAAAAAACGTTTGTTAATATTTATCTGTATGACTATTCATATTATTTATTGATTTCAAAAAGGCCCGCGCTTTTCGACACATGCGCAGTTGAAAACGTCGGCACCCGCCGATGCCCATCTATCGGATATGAACGAACTAAAAAGGAACCCTTAATAAGAATTCCTTTAGAGTCTAAGTTCTAAATGATCCCAAGTTTTACTTGAGCCGCAACATCACTGATCCCTCAGTTTTTTCTGTGCTACACTTGTAATTTTTTACCACCATCTTTAAATTATATTACCCTGGTCAACACTTGAACAAGTTCTTGGATTCCTATTGCAGCCTTCTTCTAATCGAAAACTGTTTATGAATATTGAGCGACTACTTGTTTACGGCCAATTTTCGAATGCAAGCACTGATTTTAGAAATTCTATATCTAAATTAGTAAGTCCCGTGATGAAAAAAATCTTTACAAGAAAGTACAATATTTCTAAAACTGTAAATTTTTGTTACAACATGTACTTTTTGTGATGAAATGTACAACATTTATCAAAAAAATACAATTAAATACAAATAGCTAATTTTTTCTTATATCTTCTTGTATAGAAAAGTAAAAAGATTAACAATAAGGTATAAGTTTATACAATTCAAAAATTGGCATAACTTTTTATTAATATTTTTTTACTTTGTTGTAAAAACCTACGAGGCATTACAGAAAACTATAGGATTTCACATTTTTTAATTTGGGTGTTTGACGTCATGAAAACACTTTTAATTTTACGCAAATTTTTGTAGAAATTTTCAAATCTTTATAAAAAAATACAAGATTTCACAAAAGTTGAAATATTGGAAAACTGTACTGAAAATTAGGTCGTTAATGTTGGTAGTTTATTGTAGAAATGTACAACCCTGGTGGAAAAATGTTCACAAAAAAGTACAAAAAACTAAAACCATTTTCACAGGAATCTACAAATAAATACAATAAATTGCAACCAATATTACAGGAAAGTACCACTTTTTTCTATTATTCTGACGAATTTTGTATTTTTTTTATTTTATTGGAGTTTTAATTTCCTGCAAGAATTTACGAAAAAAGTATAACTGTATGAATTTACAACTACAAGAATCTACAGGAATTTACAGGTTGTGCAGCCAAAAATTTGTTCTTTTTCGACCTAGGATGACAAACATTTAGAATATTGCAATGAGATAATTTTTAATTAAAATGTGTGCATGAGCACTATTAAAAAAGCTTCTTTTTTTAAACCTTAAAGGAATGGTAGAATATTAAAAGACAATAATAAATAATCGTTATTGAACAACAAAATGCCTTACGTTTATAGTTTTTTTTCGTCAAATATATAGCAATCGTTTAGACACAATATATGTCATTCTAGGTTTGAAAAAAAACCTTTTTGACTGCAAATAAAAATTTTACTTTCCTGTAATATTGGTTGTAATTTATTGTATTAATTTGTAGATTCCTGTAAAATCGGTTTTAGTTTTTGTACTTTTTTGTAAACATTTTTCCATCAGGTCCTTCTACTTTTACTGAGTTAGTCTACACATTATGGTGCAAAGATTTTGAAAAAAATTAACTTTTTCAAGTTTTCCTATCTAAAAATTACATTTAAATGAAATTTAAAAATTTTTTGTTTTTGCAGAACACAGAGGGTTGGAGTCATCTAAGGATTACACTTGTTCGACAAGGCAAGCCCCGAAAGTGACATGTATATCCAGTTAACACAGATGGTGGACTTTCCACTGAAAAAACAAAGTGTGAAACTAACGCTAATTTCAGGATACCATTTCCTTGTAACAAAAATTAACCTTGGTAGTGTGAAAGTTACCCTGCAAGAAGGTACCGTTTTCCTTAGACTTGGAGTACGAAAAGTCAACTTCTGTAAATTGTTTTTAAAGTTTTGCGGCAAAAACAATAAACGGTAGTTTCGAAACGAAAGTCAGAACGAGATGGCACCATATCTTGAAATAAGGTGTAACAATATTTATCCCAAAGCTTTTATTGTCTTCGTTAAAGAAACTAATGTGTGTTCTGAGTTGTTTAAAGTACATCATACATGTATAAGTATAACTTACATATTGAACTGAACTAAAAATAAAAATGATCCAAATATATGGATATATTACACCAAAATATTTTTTAGACCTATAAAAGAAACCATTACTGCGTTAATCTCTGAGTTATTTTGAATTAAAAATACTGATATTGAAATGGTTCAGAATATGCACGTATGAGCTCCTTTTTTTTAAATTGTATGGATGTGACGTTATGGAACAGAACAGCTGTGGCATAGAAGAAAATATTTTAAGTAGTTCTGATGGAAATGCTGAAACAATAACTGGAGGGATTAATATTAAATATGATATAAAGAAGTTGAAGAATGACGAAAGGCTGCTGGTGTGGATAGTATAAGCAAGGAATATTTGTTTCTGTGACTGAAAGAGATGATGATTAGGGAGAGGCAATTATTTAGGGTGTCTACTAGGGTGGTCGACATTTTTTGTTTTCGAATTGTCAAATGAGGTTTAACATGTATTTCCCATAAGAAAAAAAAATTTTTTTTATAAATTTTATTCAGAATCGTCAATATTAGGTGTATCGGGTTGATCCCCAAAATTTCTCTTCACAATTAGCCACAGAATACGAATGAAAAATTACTTTTTTAATTGCAATCCCATAAATCTGTTGTATAGGGTCCAAAAAACCCCCATTAGTGGAAAATTGGGTTTTACGAGTTTTTGGCGCTATTATATTGTTGAGGTTCCTTTTAGTAAAAATGATTTCTTATAGATAAAATATTACTTTATACTGATAAGAAGATGTTTAAATACATTTTTTAAACAATTTATGACTTTTTATAGCCATTTTCTCTTAGAATAGAGTTAGAAAGTCAAGGTGTTTTCTGAATTTTTAAATGGGGTGATCGTGCCGTTGGCGACGGAACTGTAATCGTAGTGGGGTGCCCGACTGGGCCGTTTTAGATCGCGCGGTGGTCTAATGTTGTTACGTCGACTGTCGACGTTGTGATTATCCAGCAAGTAAAATAAGTTTTCTTTTGCAATTTTTTAAAATTAACGATTTACTGATCTAAACATTTTTTTTTTGGTGTAGAAATATTTCAAATTCTTACTTACCTCTTTGCCACCCACAACTTCGTTATCAACATATCATTTAAAATTCCGCGTCATTTCTCAATGCACAAGAAGCCACCTTTTAATTTCATAACCAACTACCTCGCTTAATAAACCTCTATCCCTATTGGTTACTGATTATTCCTCAATACTCCATGCACCTAACCTGATACAAAGGAATATCCCTCCACGAAAGACCTCATTGAACCTGATAGAAAAAAAATCGATGAGAAATAATGCGGTCTTTGTCACGTAAATTCCTAATAGTTAGTGAGATCTGAAAAATTAGTTTTAATATTCCAGATAGAACCCAGCTCTATTTGAGTCTAGAAATCCAAGTAGGTTCTGTTCATGTAAAAACCTCATAGAAACCAATCGACTTGGGTAGTTAGTGAGATCTGAAAAATTAATTATGGTATTCCAGATAGAAGCCAGCTCTATTTGAGTCTGGAAATCCAAGTAGGTTCTGTTTATGTAAAAACCTCATAAAAACCAACAGATGTAGGTACTTTACGAAATCTTAAAACATTTATTTTGGAATTCCAGACAGAACCCAGCACTTCATTTTGCAATGGGAAATCCAGATTGGTTACAGATATGTAAATTCCTCTTAGAAACCAGCAGATATTCTATCTGGCAAATTTTTTCCTAACAGGCAGCCAGATTGAAACTCTTTGAACCTTATAGATCCTCATACAAATTCTATCAGGTTCAATGAGGTCTTTCGTGGAGGGATAGCCATCATATCCTTGGCCAAATAGGTCCCGCATGAACGGCTATACTCTGTTCCCCGAGAGAACGAATTTGGTCGCGCAAGTTTTTATGAAAGAAGGCGTCGACAAATTTTTTTTCGTTCGGTCGACAGCCAATCGCTGTTAAGTAAGACACAATTTTTTTCTAACAGACTGACACAAGTGGTTTCCTAAATTTTGTGTAGCCTCACTGATGGCCAGATGAGCGGACCGAACGTAACAGTTACAATAGGCCATAAATATTAAGGGACTTTCCAGCCAAATACGCCTACGATTCCCCTTCTTTGACAAGCTGCGCGCAAAGAACGAAATTTCGCCGTTTCAGAAATTCGTTCTCTCGTGGAACAGACTATAGGAGATTAAACTCCACTGCTCTCTTGCAGTGCTAAACAAGAAGAGGAAGACGTTGTGATTAGATGTGAGTCTGGAATTGGAGGGTGAAAAGATCCCCACCTCCAAAGAATACCCTGGTCAGGCTAGGAGGAGAAGGATTGAATACCTTTATAGGTGAGACGAGAGGAACTCAGAGAGCACCTATATGACGCAAGGAGGGGTGAAGAAGTTCGGGATCTGCGAATACCAAGTAATGAAAGAATAAGACAGGACGACGTTGTGGAGAGATGAAAGACTGTGCTCGCGGAAGATCTTTCCCGGCGTAAATGAGTATAAAACACTATACGAATTGTAAATTCATTGAAACAAAAGAGAGTGTAATATTTTTGTAAACTCAAGGCGGCCTTGTAATTTGTCCATCCCGCCTCTAACACTGATTTTAGAAGTTCTATATCTAAATTAGTAAATCATTCTACTTTTACTGAGTTAGTCTACACATTATGGTGCAGTGATTTTGAAAAATGTTATTTTTTTCAATTTTATATCCAAAAATTAAATTTAAATGAAATTTACAAATTTTTTGTTCTTGCAAGCAAGAGATGGTTGGTATCATCTAAGGATTACACTTTTTCGGCAAGGCAATCTCTCGAAAGTGACATGTATATCCAGTTAACACAGATGGTGAAATTTTTAACAGAAAAAATAAAGTGTCAAAATCTAACTCTAAGTTCCGGGTACCATTTCTGTGCAACAAAAATTAACCTTGGTAGTGTGAAAGTTTCTCTGTGACAAGGTACCGCTTTCTTCGGATTTGGGGTTAGTGATGCCGCCGAGCGATATTTTTCGATACTGAGACGATACCGATACGATACGCACCTTCCAGTCTCGGATTTGTATCGCTCGGTTTTGTATCGTATCGGAAAAATATCGAAAAGTTCCGTCTCGTATCGGTATCGTATCGGAATTCCGAGACAAAATGACCAGATGGGATTTTCCTCGTTCACAATAGAAGAGAGAGTAGGGCTGGTCGTGTGGCCGGCCGCAGGTACCGGAAAAAGAAGCTGTGAGGTGCTTATCCCTTTGGGACTAGGCCTTGAAAGAAAAGAATTATATATTCCAAAAATCTAAACTCTACAACTCTACAGTTTGCACTGCCGAAGAAATTCTAAAGCACTCAGTGAGATCTGTTTGATTTAAACCAACTCAAACTTATTTCAATTCAATTTTTAAATTAAATCTTTTACATGGACAGATAAAAGTTTCTTAGCTTTAAATGAAAGTTTTTATTTAAATAATTCCTCTTACTTTTTATTTGTTGATAGAGAGGCGCAAAGATATCAGCTTCTATTTTACGTGAATCTACAATCATTTGACCTAATAATACTACTAATCGTATTTTATATACTTTTTATTTTGCCGAAGTACCGTTTGATTTCTGATCCACTGATTGTTTGGAAAGAAATTATTATTATGAATGATAATAATAATAATAATAATTTCTCTAAAAAATATTAGTAAATTAGCTTATTTATTTATATTATAATTGGTGGAAGCTTAAGAGTTATTTTGAAGTTTTAAAATGATTCAAGAATAATTTAAAACTTAAAAAGATTTCAATTAAATTTAAACAAAAAGTAAATTTTTGAAGATAGCGAACAAAACATTTAGAAGCTTTTCAAGCGTTTTGAAAGGTTTCAAGAAAATGAAAAATTTCTTTAGTTTCCTAGAAAAATTTTAAATAATCGTAATTTTTTTTAATAAATTCGGAATAAAGAATTTTTTGAACATTTCAGAAGTCTTGCAAACTTGGCACAAGAAGAATCTGGAAGTATTTAAGGCAATATTTTTGATTTTGCAGATTTTTTTTTAGTTTCAGCAGAAATTTGAAATTTTTTAAAAGATATTTAGAATGTTTCGAAGTTTTGAAAAAATTTAAAGATTATTTATAATTTGAAGAGATAAAAAAAAATTGTTAATCAAATGTGGATTTTTGAACATTTCCAAAAAAGTAGGAAAACTTGAAATGATTTTTTATTTTGACTAATTAATTATTAAAGAAAATTCAAAAAGATGAAAAAGATTTCTAAAAATGTTGAAAAAAAATGTGGAAGATTTAAAGGCAATTTTTGTAATTTTGAAAGTTTCTCCAAATATTTTAGAAAAATTCAAGTCAGTTTAACAGACTTATAGGAATTTCAAACAAAAAGAATATTTTTAAAGATAGCGAACAAAACATTTAGAAGCTTTTCACGTGTTTTGAAAGATTTCAAGAGAATGAAAAAGTTTCTTAAGTTCCTAGCAAAATTTAAAATGATTCTTTTTTTAAAATTAGTTTGAAAAGAATATTTAAAATGACTTTAAAATAATTGAAAACATTCACAAACTTGTCACAAAAATTTGTGATGTTTTTGATTTTTCATATTTTTTTTTTTAATTTCAGGAAAAATTCGAATTATTTTAAAAGATATTTAGAATGTTCCGACGTTTTAAAAATATGTTCAAGGCCAATCAATTGTTTACAAAAATAAAAAAAGTCTTAAAAGGAATTAAAAAATGTGGAAAATTTGTGGAAATGTGGAAGTACAATTTTTGTAATTTTTAAAGTTTTTCACAATTCGTTAGAAAAATTCAAGAGGAATTTTAGAATTTTTAAACAAATAAAAAATATTTTCAAACTAGAAAACTTTTCTGAAAATATATCAAATATTTCCTAATTTCTTCCAAACTTCTAAAAGTCCTGAAGTTTGAAAGGTCAGACTGACGCCAATTATTATTCCTTAGATTTTGTAACATCCTATAAAATAACTAAATTTTCTTTACAATTCATTTTCGACATATCTGAAATCTTCAGATATTTTTTTTTTAATTTTCTGCAAAATCGTAGAAAAATTAGATTTATAATTTAAAATCCAAATCATAATACTGATTATCCTGGTTCTCATATCTCAGAATCTCTTTCTTAGCTAGAATGTGAGTGTTCAAAAAATTTTAACAAATAAATTGTTATTCGAATTGTGTATTCTGTATGAAAAATTATTTTCCCCACAAATTGAAAAACTTCCTCTTTTCTGAAAGTGATAAGTCCTTTCTTTAATAAATACGTTTTTCCCATTACTATATTGTTCCATTTTATTTTAATATGTATAACAGGTTATTATTAGAAGATATATTTTAGTTGTAATCTCATATAACTTCACTTCCTTTTAAATTGTTAAATTTACTTATATTAATATTATCTTCACAATTATTGAAAAATACGTAGACAAATTTATTCAGAAAATTGTGCATGTTCTAATTATCAAAATAAAAATAAGAAATTGACATTTTACGGAAAAGATCAATAAAAGCTTTACATCGAAACTTACTCATAATTCACTCTTTTAGAAAAACATAGCTTGAAAGTAGCAGCACAATACTGGGTAACCACCATTTTTATCAAAAAAGGGTTTACTGCATAAAAAATGCATGCAAAATGAATTACATATTGTGGTAAAAGATTGTTTTGAAATATAATTTCATTATCATTCGCAATTTTTAATAAGATTTTAGTTTATCGATATTTCTTCAAATTATTATAATTCAGTAACAAAATAAATCATATATACCCGTGTAGGAATGGTAACAGGGATCCGACCGGGAGCCGGCCGGATAGCCCCAGTTTAAACCGGGCGCTGGCCGGGGATACCGGCCGGGATCCGGCTAAAAACGTCACGGTAAACTGGTCGGATTCCGGCTTTCATACTGGCCGGGATCCGGTCGGGTAATCCGGCCACAGAGCGGTTAAAAAATGTTGCTTCTGGCGACAAATTGGTAACTTGTTTTGTCTTTTAAGGCGCATCGTAAAGAATACGGTGAACTTTAAATGTCAAATCAAGTTAATAAATTCTCGTGAGGAAATTGAAGAAGAGTTTCAATAATTGATGCTAGAATCTGCTAGCAATTGTTTTATTTTTTGAAACCACGTGGTGATTTGAGGTTAGGAAGGAAGAAAGGAAAAAAATGAATACACAACACTATAAATTAATTAAAAATACTAATTATCCACGCAGTAAGTGGGGTTTTCGAACTGATTACTGAAATAAGGTTCATTTTAATTATGGATCGCGGTTTTATTTGCGAACTTCGAGGAGACGACACGTGCATTCTCGTTCGAGGTTCGAAACTGAAACTTACAAGTGTCTACGCCGACGCCAGCGTAGAAGGCGTCAGACATGGCGGTAAATTTGAAAGTGTACAGACTAAAAATTGTCTGAAAATAGAGAAAATTATAAAAATTGTAATAAATCTGCTGTTGCACATTGCAGAATCGATAACAGTTTTATTTAATAAGTTAAAACATTTCAAAAAATCAAATCTTTTTTTTTTTAAGAATTCAAAAAGCTAGTTTCTGTTTTGCTGATCTGATAAATCTTTAAATTATACTTTTCAGATAATAATTCATCTAGTATCCGTAAATACGTCTTTGATAATGTCACGGCTCTTAAAAAATGTGTAATTTCTACAAAAAAAAGTATCCTGACCAGTGCCCGGTCGGCTCCCGACCATGAAATCTAACCAGGGTTGTCCCGGCCAGTAACCGGCCGGCTCCCGACTAGGTGATTCGAGAAAAATGTAGCCCGGCCGGCTCCCGACCGGTTCCTGGCCATGAAACCCAAACAGGGGTAGCCCGGCCGGGATCCGACCAGAAAACTTGTTGTAGTAGGGCCAACCGGGGCAATTTCTGCACGGGTAGCTTTAAAATGTTTACATTTAGCAATACCCTTTGTATCAATGATTTACCCGACTCGGTTTATTTTGTTTACAACAGACGCATCTCAATCGCGCCTGCGTGTCTGCCTTCATAAGCAACAAAAATCGGATAGGGCAAAACAGACATCCTGTATGAGTGTATGGCTGTATCTATACCAGCAATAAAATAGGGTTCATCTAATCATAAATATTGTTGTACCGCTTATTTATTTCTATCAGTGTTGTTGTAAACATTTGACCTGCATGTTTAATCATTTGAAATAAGAACGCCAACGGTAACCAATCAAGTCATCGACGCGACGCATGCGTAATGCGCAAGGATACCACAATTGGGGGCACCGGTCTTGGCGTCTTAATTTTCACGCGCATAATTGATGTGCAAATATTGGCCCTCCGCCAAGGGTCATCTGCTCCTCCGTGGATGGTCGAAATGAGTGAAAAAAAGATGGTTGTATTGACTATCCCAGAAGGATACTTGATTATCCTGATAGTGAGACCGATCTTCTTATAACAGTCAAACTGGCCATAAAATGAGAGTCTCTCTGACTATGTCGAAAAATTTTTGAAAAGGCCCTTCCGACCATCTAGAAGAAAAAACTGACTCTAAATTTTGACCCTCTAACCTTGACCATCCATTTTTCTCCGTGTACAAGAAAAACGCAATTCTTAGTTTACAAATGCATTAGATGAGACAAATTTGTCAATAAAATTGGTAATAACAATAATGGATGGTTATACAAGTGCTTTAATTATTTTTTTTAATATGTTATTAACAGCTAATTACGTTAAAAGAAGAAAAATCAAATTTTGAAAAATAGTGAAATAATACATTTGTTAATTGAGTTTGTTTAAACAATTATCAAATTTTATAGATTCATAGCAAGAATTCATTGCTAGATAATTGGCTGTTAAATTTTGAAATGTATTTTAATTTCAGTAAAAAATGATTTTACGATTGTTATGCGCAATGTAAAACAAATAGTAAATATTAAAAATTAATATTTATCGAGAAAATGTGTTTTAGATGGAATTTTCATCATATATATAGTGGAAAAACACGTTTCGAGTCAAACCCGTTTTTTTCTAAAAAAAAAAACATAATTTTACGACATCAGATAAGTTTTAACAGATCACAAGCTTGATTGAACTTTAATAATATACTTAGCGAAAAATTTGATCCAGAATATGTAAGGAATATGAATAATAGACGATCAAAACTGAAATAATAATTCTAACTAACCTCTACGTTTTCAGACAGTAAATATTTCATGTATAAATTATTATATATATTTACTTTGAGTACTTTTTTTCAATAAATTATTTTTATTATTGACTACTTGTTTTAAACTCCAAAAAAAAATAGTAAAATCACTTTGATGCACAAATTGAACTGCATCCTACAAAATTGACCTCCTTCCTTTAGTTTACACTTGACCGGATTAAAATTATAGATGGCTTCTCTTGGAAAAATTTCAAATGATTTCATATTTTAAAAAATTAATTCTAAGAGTAAATTTAAAAAGATTTAAAAGCATTTTCGAAAATTTCGAAACAGAATAAAGAAGATTTTAAAGAAAATTTTTGCCGGTTTGCAACTTCACATATTCCGTTCTTGTAATTCTGAAAGTTTTTCCAATTTTTTTGAGAAAAATTCGATTTTGTTTAAAAGACATGTAGGAATTTTAGAAGTTTCAAAGCTTGAGAATTTAGAAGATAATGTGCTTGAAGTTTTTAACGTTCAAATGAACATTTTTTTAAATTGCTTTATAATCTAGAAACAGTGCAAAAATATAACCGTTCATTGCATTGAAAATAATTCAATTATAAAAGAAACTTATAATGCATATTTTTATCTGCAGTTGAAAAATATTTCTAGATATAATAGAATTGGGAAAATACGAGGGAAAATATATTTCGTTCATTTGAAGGTTCAGAACTTTAAATTACAAGAAAAGGTTCATTGGTACTCAGGTAGTTGAAACTTGTCGCCGTTCCCCTTCTACTGTTGTTCGGTAGGAAACCACCATCTGGCTGTCCAGTCTCAAAATCCCGAGACGATCCGAGCGATATATCGGTTCTCCGATACCAAAACGATACGAGACAAAACCGAGACTGGAGTCTCAGAAACCGATACCGATACGAGAAAAAACCGAGATTTTTCGATACGATATCGAGACAGTCTCGTATCGAACGGCATCACTATTTGGGGTACGAAACATCACAAACTGTCAATTGTTCTTACAATTTTGCGGCAAAAACAATTGATGGTATTTCCGTACCCAAAATCAGAGCGAGATGGCACCAGGTCTTGAAATTAGGTGTAACAATATTTATCCCAAAGTTTTTACTGTATTCGAGAAAGTAGTTTGTTAAAGTAGTGTAGTATAAAGTACATCACACATGTATAATTTGGGAATTGAACTGTACCAAAAATAAAAATGTTTGAAATATATGGATGTATTCCGCGTAAATATTTTTTATACCTGAAAAAGAAAGCAGTGAGGTAAACGTCCCAGTAATCGCCACCATAAGAGATTTCATTGCCTTCAAATATTTAGAAAATTGTTTTGGAAGGATCAGTTAAAAAATGATTGGTACTGATTGAAGCATTAAACATCCTAGAATATTATAAAAATTGGTTTTACATTATATTTAATATTACTTCTTATTGATAAACAATTAAAAGTCAAAAAGCACCGATGTTCGAGTCATCGCCATTTCCAAATCTGCCATGTACTTAACTTAATCGCTAGTTAATCGCTAGTCGTTGTCCCAGTCTTCGCGAAAAAGGTTAAGTTTTCTTGAAATCAGTTTTTAGTGATTTGGACGTGTATTTCAAGTATATTTTTGTATTTTAACCTCCGAGATGGTATCCGCCGAAACATAACCTCAAAATCGAATCTTCTGATAGTTCCAATACGTCTGATGAACATTATAATAATCATGATAAACATGAATTTTCTTTCAAAATTTTTAGTTTTTATTTCAATTAAAAATATTTTCGAATAAAATTAATATTTTATTTATAAGAAACAAAGTGGTCTCAAAAATAAATCGAAATATTTATTAGAATTTTTATCCCGATAAGTGATAACTACAATGCTGAAATTCTTTTATAATACTGAATATTATAATTAAAAATTATTAACATTTTCCTTTTTAAAATAAAGTTCGAAATATATAATATTGAGTTGTATAAAGTCATATAACCTAACTTTGTTCTATAAAATGGCTAAGTACAACATAATTACATGGGATACAAAAATGTACACACTAGTAATTTGTATAATTAACTTTTTTGCAACATAAATTATAAACACAGTGACGAAATTTGATAAATTGCAGTGACTAAAAAAATCATGTGTATTTGGAAGTTATATGTTCTGTTTACGTTGTCAAAACATTAAAACTATCAATAATTATATATCTGTTACACATTTGTCTTTATATTATGCAGTATAGATTAATGTTAGCTAATGAAAAACTACTCAATAAATATTAACTTCACTGAAAAATTATAATAAACTAAAAAATTAATAATGAAATCACTAAAGTCATGACAATATTTTACATCACCTTTTTCCAGTTTTAGGCACTAATTTATATTACGATTACTTCTCACGCAGTAACAAAGCAGTTCTCCGATTTCATTTCACGCCTTTTTGAAATTAATTAAATCATTATTTGTAACGAAATATGGAAATAAAATTTTGACAGATTCGTCCTAGTCTTCCCGACTGGCCGCGAATACTCGAGCAACTATGCCTTTGAAATGTCTCTATAATCGCGCAAGGTTATTTCTCGAACGAGAACGTATTAAATGAAGACTGCTTAATTTTATGAAACAAAAATGATCTTTCATTACAAAGAAATAATTTTCGTCCCGATCAAGTAATTTCTTCACATATTAAAAGCTTAAGCAAAGAAACGTCTTTCCTAACCTAAATGTTAAGCTATTTTCCACGTTTCGTGATTCATGGCCACCGGCAATACAAATCAATTTTTTTTACCCATGTGCACTATTTGTACAAAAAAACTAATTTGGTCTCCACAACAAGCACTGTTGAAACTTACTTAAAAATATTTTAGGAATGTATTTTAATGCGGAAAATACTTACTTCTGGCGTTTATACTTCAAAACTGGCGTTTACTGGGACCGCCGCGATTACTGGGACGTTTACCTTACTGCGTCCATCTCTAACCGAAAAAAATTATAATTCAGATCTGGAAGGAGCAATTTTACAAAAGAATTCTAATTTTAACTTTGCGCTGTGAATTTTCCGAAAGAATTGCAATTTTGTTTGGAACAGGGAATTTTCGAAAAGAATTACAATTTTGAGTTAGGACTGAAAATTTGTGGAGTCAATTATATGTAATTCTTAGTGGGATCAGAAAATGTTAGAAAAAAATATTTGGCGGGAAATAAAAAAAAATGATACCCTCTAAATTTGAGTCAGTGAGAATTCAGTTTTCAGCAGTAAGAATCCTGATTTATTTGATTCAATTATCCTGAAAAATGGATCGTCAAACGTGGAGTATCAAAATTTAGAAGGTCAGTCTCTTCTCGCCGCTCTTACTTTTATAAATATATGTACGATATGTAGGTATGAGAAGGGCAGCAGATAATAAAGTTGACCCTCTGATATGATATCAAGCTAAAATTTTTGTTTAAACTCCAGGATCGTCAACTACTTACACTCTGGGATGGTGAAGCTAATCGTCAAATGTTGACACTAGATGTTCAGGCTGACTAGCCATTTTTCTCCGTGTAGATCATTATCATCATTATCATGATCGTGATTTCTTGCCAACATGGAATTTTGTCACTTTCCTATATCTTTTCGAGTTATTTATTAAGTAGTAAAAGATCCAAAGAATTAGGTATTAAATCTTAGAACAAGTTTAGGGGCTGCACAAAACAACACTGAGTTTTTTTTGTCACCTGAATATACATTCAGTATACATACAATTCTTCGGAACTATTTTACGTCACCTTCGTGATGTAAAATATAATTGCATTTTTCTATGCTGAAATGGTAGTTGCATTTTTAAATAATGAATTTTGCAAACCTGTTAATATATTGTTTCATTATTTTCCCCAAGCTTCTTTACATCTACGTAAAAAGTGGGGCAAACTTTCTTACGGATGTAATTAAATGTAATTAGATTTATTAAATACATTGTATCTTATTTTGCTATACTGAAATTGACTTGCCAAAGTATATGAATATTGTACAAATAATTTAGCTCTAATGAAATTACTTTTACCATATTCATATACTTTGGCAAGTCAATTTCAGTATAGCAAATGAGTTACAATGCATTCAATAAATATATAATCGGATATTTTCCATATGATTTAACGTTCGCTTCATAAAACTAAAAAAAAACTAGTTCATGTTCTAAACTATAAATTATATTGATGTTATTATCCAAAAAATAAAAATAAAATAAAAAGATTTTTGTTGCACGATTACAGAGACCGGTGCCTACATCTCCTATTTTGAAGATTTTCTCCCTATAGTACCCTATTTTCAGTCGATATCCTAATTTTTTTAAATTTGTAATCAAATCAAGGTGTAGAAACGTTGCACTTTTGCGGTCATATAAATATCTCTTTTTTCTATTTTATTCCTTAGAATCCTTTAGGACCCAAGCTTATTTCTCAAGTTTAAGAAAACTTATTTACTCTAATTTTGCGGGAAGCATAAATGTTTTTCCAATAAAATGGTTTAGACACACGTTCAGTGGAATGAAATTAAAATTTTCATTCTGAAAGACAAAAAGTGAGTATAAGTTTTGAATTAAATGTAAAAATCACATAATTGCACTAAGCAGCATAATTACATAGTTTTAAATTAAAATCTTTTGAACATGAATCATTTTTGATTGCAACTTTAAAAAAAATATATATAAAATTGTTTGGTTTTACATTTAAATTATTTCAAACTGTACAATTTCAAAGTAAAAGATCTTGAGCTTGAAACGGCCAGAGCTTCAAATAAGAAATTGAAAGCGTTCAGAATTTAGCAATTTCAAATATCAAGACTCTTAAAATTGAAACTCTTGATAAAAAGTACCGAGCATTAGTGTAGGTTTTGAAATAATTGCAAAAATCACAGAATTGCATTAAGCAGCACAATCGGGTAATTTGAAACTGAAAGTAGTCAGAAATAAATAATTTCAAAATTAGACAATTTTAAATTCAAAGTTTTTGGACTGGAATCATTTTGAATTGAGAATTTAAAAAGAAGGATCTACATAAAGTTGTTACGTTTAAATTTAAATCGTTTCGAATTATTCAATTTCAAAGTGAAAGCTTACAACATTTTTAATTGATATTGAATTATTAAGAGACTATTTTAAATTTTAATTTTTTGAAACGGAAGCTTGAACCGGCCAAAATTTAATGATTTTAAACTGAATGCGTTTAAAATGAAACAATTTTGAATTGAAAACGTCAAGAATTAAATAATTTTAGATTGGCATATTTGACCTTAATGAGCAAGTTTGAATTAAAGACATTCAAATTTTAGTAATTTCAAATTGAGACCCAAAACTAAAATTCCAAATAAAAAGAACACAGGTTCAGTTCAGGTTTCAAAATAAATGCAAGAACCACATGTAAAATCACCAGAATAAAAATATTGCCTCGTGTTTAATAATATAATATTAATCATAATTTTATAGTTTCGCAGAACCCAATTTTGCTCAACGTTTTTCTTCAGCCAACTGATAAACACGTGGAGAAAGTATAACAACACAAATTAAAACAGGAACATCCATTTCAAAGATAGTCATGACATCGCATGAATGATATTAGCCTTTTACCTTATATTGTAGAATTTTTAAACACGTGCCAATTTTACTCAGATGGTACTGTTTCGGTACGAGGTGAATATTCACATTCTAAACCTCTCAGATAATTTATCGCAGAATATTGTTTATACATCCATGGAACAATAATCCAAAACTGTTATAAAAAAAAATCATTTATAAAAGCAAAAAAATTACTTTGATACTCGAGTCTAACCTGTCAATAATGTATTCACCTCATACAGAATGAAACTTATCATAAAAACTCGAAAAACACATTTTCGAAGTTAATGAAGGTAATTAATCATCAGCCAATTTTGAAGCCAAGCCTTTAAACAATCGAAGGAACTGTTTCAAGAATAGTGTAAGCAATTTAATTCCTTAAGAAATTATAATTTGTCAGCGAAAAAATCTTCATCGACATGTCAAAAAGGCATTTGTCAATTTTTAGATTCAAAAATAGCAAGTAAGTGGTAAAAGGGCTGATTATAAAACTCGTTATTAATATTGTTACTCATAATGGGGTAGTCCATAAACTACGTTACCAATTATTGCAACCAAAAAATATGAATTTTCTACCAAATGACGAATTTTGAGCCAGTTGAATTAAACGTTGACAAAAACGAATTTATAATTTAAGTTAAATTCTCAATCAAAAAGATTGATTTTCAACAAAGAAGATTAATTTTATAACTCAAAAGACGAATTTTTATCAAAATACATATATTCTCTACAAATAGTTGAATTTTCAATGTATAAAGTATACATTTCCAACAAAAAATGGATAAGTAAAGTTTTCCGGTAAAAAATTAATTTTTCCCACAGGGAATATTGAGGTTTTTCCAAAAAGATGAATTTTCAACAGAATACATCAACTTTCAACAAAGTTGTTGAATTTCGAAGAGAAAAAGGCGAATTATCTACAAAAGAGTCGAATTTTCAATCCGAAAATATAATTTTTCTACAAAGAAGTTTATTTTCTACAAAATAGTTAAATTTTCTTCCAGATAGTTAAATTATTATAAATATAGTTTCATATATAACCAAAGATTTGAATTTTCAACCAAAAACAAGAACTTTCAACAAAACAGTTGATTTTCAACAAAATTGTTGAATTTTCAAGCCAAAAAGCTGGAATTTTCTACAAACGAGTTCAATTTTCAACGCGAACATATGAATTTTCAACTTAAATGATGAATTTTGAAAAAAAATGAATTTTCAAAAATTAACTCACATTTCAACCAGCTCGTTGAATTTTTCACCAATAAACAATAGCAGCAGGTTTTTCAAATAACCATTTCGAAAAATTCTTTTCAATACTTGAGAAGGTTTCACTGATCCAACTTGTTAAAAAATTGACTTGCATCAGTGATTAAATTTGTAAAATTTGTGATGATCTTATTCTACCTGTATTTAAAGAATTTGTTGAATAACTCAAAAAATTTAAATGATAGAAATACATAGAATTTGTAAATCTCAAGAAAATGGTCTCCAAAATTTTGAAAATTCTCTAACTTTTTGAATTTTTTTCCAAAATGGAAGGCTAAAGAACTTGACCTGTCAGTTGAGGACACTAAAAGAGTATACTAAAGGTCATTTGACAACGGCCATACCACGCTGAAAACCCCAGTTCTCGTCAGATCACTGAAGTTAAGCAGTGTTGGACGCGGTTAGTACTTGGATGGGTGACCATTCAAGAATACTGACATGAGTGCTGTTGGCACATCGTGGGTGTGGTGAGCCCACACTTGTAGTTATTTATAACTACAAGAAAAACCTAGAAACACTACCCGAATCGGGTAGTGTCACGCCTACCCTGAAAGGGAAATGGTTTAATGGTATATATATTTGACAAAAACGGGGAGGGGGTGGGGGGGGGGCAAATTTTACACAAATTTAATACCTTCTTCGATCAGAATGTAACAATCAAGAAAAGATTGAAGAATTAAAAACAGATAAACTCAAAAATGATCATTTTTAGCTTTTCTTGACTTTTTTCTACTATATTTTTATAAGTAGGAAGTCTCGAGCTGCTTAAAGATTTTCCGATGCTAGCTAAAAAATTATTTTAAAAAACGCACAAATGACTGCCTATAAATTTCTTTATCATACCCAATTTCTGGAAAAAAAGCCTTTAGGCGTGAAAAAGTACCCTTTTTACAACTCTAAATTTAAATCTGTCAAAATTGGACTAATTAAATTACTCAAAAATGCTCTGACTGAACAATCTGTCATTTCTATTGAAGAAATAGTCATTTTAACAAATAAATCAGTCAATATTTCTAACTGAAACAAATAGTCACTCAAAATGACTGATCTTCTAGCAATAGAAGTGACTGATTAGTTTGCTGTAATAAAATAGTAAAATTATTTCTACCTTAAAATTCTTCATTAAATTCCTACATTTTAATAAATAATTAAAATGGATTAGATCAATCAAAATAACTCATTCAATTAGTGAAAGTTACTGAAAGTCACAATTCCATTTTTGGTTAAAAATTGGTATTTTTTGGTTAAAAATTCATCTCTTAAGTTGAAAATTGAACTATTTTTTTGAAAATTCGTCTTTTTTGTTTCAATTTAACTGTTTTTTATTCGATCTAAAATCTTTCTTATAGTTGAAATATAAACTATTACATTTTTAGTTGAAATTTTATGTTTTTTATTTGATAATTCAACTATTTGATTGAAACTTGTACTACTTTTTTAGAAATCCATTTTTTTGTTAAAAATTCTTCATTTTAGTTAAAAATTTAACCATTTTGTTGAAAATTAACTTTTTTTGAAAATCATTTTTTTCTTACCTAAAAATGTAACTATCCCATTTTTGGTTGAAAATTGATATTTGTAATCTCTAATAATTTGAAATTCAACTATTTGGATAAAAGTTGAACTACTTTGTTAAAAGCTCATTTTCATGGTTGGAAATTCCACTCTTTGGTGAAAAATTCTACTAAAAAAAAAAAAAAAAAAAAATTGATTAGCAGTTTAAACTCGAAAGTTCATTGCCTCACTACCCGATTCGGGTAGTGTTTCTAGGTGGATATTTACTACCAATGTGGGCCCACCACACCCACGACGGGCCAACAGCAACGCAGTATTCCTGGATGGTCACCCATCCAAGTACTAACCGCGCCCAACAATGCTTAACTTCAGTGATCTTACGAGAACTGGTGTTTCCAGAGTGGTGGTGAAAAATTCTACTAATTGGTAAAAAATTAAATTACTTGGCTGAAAATTCACTTTCTTGTTGAAAATTCATATTTTTGGGTTGAAAGGTCGATTGCTTCGTAGAAAATTCATCTCTTTTATTAAGAATGTTATCTTTTTTAAGAAAAATTCTTGTCATTCATTCAGGTTTTTTTTTCTTGGTAGAAAATTGATCTTCTTGTTTAAAAAATTAATACTTTTGGTTAAATATTGAATTATTTTTGTAGAAAATTCAACTTTTTGATTAAAAATTAAACTGTCTATTTGAAAATATTAAGATTCAGTATGAAATTAACTTTTTGTTGAAAATTTATACCTTTGAGTCAATAATTTAACTGTTTTGTAGAAAAACCTTTGTTTTCGCTTCAAACTTCAACAATATGGTCGAAAATTCATGTATTTTGTTGCAAATTCTTCTTTCTTGGTAGAAAAAAGTGTCAAAAGGATGTGTTTTAACACAAATGGAATTTCATCCTTTTAGATTTAAGGTCAAGCGGATTTTCATTTATTTCAGAAATAAACTTTTCACAGCAAAGATTATTCGCTTGCGTCAAACTTCATCTAATCTAGCAACTATTCCAAGAATTGTCCTCTTTAATAAGACAATGGTTTTTTTTCAAGACTAATTTTTCTGTGATTGTCCATTATCAACAATAAACATATCCCTACCTCGCCGGCCATGTGGCAGCGAGGTTGCTATAAAAAGCCAAGCAAAGCAAATGGAAATATTAATGTGGATTTGAATTATATATTGAAAGTTTGAAGAAGATCGCAAATTCAGGATGAATTATACTATTCCAACGAGGTTGTGCCATTTTTGGACTTATGTTCTTATGGCTCTTGTAATCTTCCACCTTGCAGAATTTGCTCACAGCCAGCAAATAGCTTATTATCCAACTCAAACACGCTCTATTTTATGCGGTTACGATCTTTATACCGCTCTTGACAGGGTGTGCCGAAATGGCTATGATCTAAACAAGGATCAGTCCCTATCTTATGAGTGCTGCTACCAAGGTTGCGCAGAACTCGAACTTTTCACCGTCTGCAAGTAAGTATCCTCCTATTTAACCCTTCTTCTAAAAATGTTTATAAGTACACACCAAATAACATGCAAAATTTGCTTGCAGCCAGCAGCCGCAACCTACACCAAATCGACCACGTTATCGTCTTTGCGGTTCCGATTTTTATACCGCTCTTGATTCGCTGTGCGTAAATGGCTATGAAACAACATATGCTAGTTACCAATCTTCGCAATGCTGCACACCGGGCTGCCCATTATCACTACTTGTACCTATCTGCAAGTAAGTATATTCCTATTTAAGCCTTTTTCTAAAACTGTTCATGAGTACACCCCAAAATTGTTTTCTACAGTTTTGGACAAAACACGTCGAAAATTTATATTCTTTCAGAAATAAAGCCAGGACAAAAATGGTATTTTCCTTTTTTTTAAGAACGTTGAGCGACTACTCTTTCCGTCCAATTTTCGAATGCAAGCACTGCTTTTAGAAGTTCTATATCTAAATTAGTTATTCATTCTACTTTTACTGAGTTAGTCTACACATTATGGTGCAGAGATTTTGAAAATTTTTAATTTTCTTCAATTTTATGTCGAAAAATTAAAGTTAAATGAAATTTACAAATTTTTTGTTTTTACAGAACACAGAGGGTGGGAGTCCTCTAAGGATTACACTTTTTCGGCAAGGCAAGCTCCCGAAAGTGACATGCACATCCAGTTACACGGATGGTGGACTTTTTAACAGAAAAAATAAAGTGTGAATCTAACGCTAATTTCAGGGTACCATTTCCCCTTAATAAAAATTAACCTTGGCAGTGTGAAAGTTACCCGGCAAGAAGGTACCATTTCCCTTCGACTTGGGGTACGAAACATAACCTACTTTCAATTGTTTTTACAGTTCTGCGGCAAAGGCAATAGACGGTAGTTTGGTACCCAAAGTCAGAGCAAAATGGCACCCTATTTTGTAATTAGGTTTAACAATATTAACCCCAGAGTTTTTACTGTGTTCATTAAAGAAACTAATGTATGTTCCTGAAGAGTATAAAGTACATCGCACATGTATAACTTTCGTATTGAACTGTACTACAAATAAAAATAATTCAAATATATAAATGTATTAGGTGTGAATATTTTTTAGACCTAAAACAGAAACCATTACTGCGTTAATCTCTGAGTTACTTTGAATTAAAAATACTTATATTGAATTGGTTTAGGATAAGAACGTATAAGCTAATTTTTCTTAATTGTATGGATGTGAGGTTATGGAACAAAACAGTTGTGACATAGAAGAAAATATTTTAGGTAGTTCTGATGGAAATGCTGAAACAAGAATTGGAGGGTTTAATATTATATATGATATAAAGCAGTTGAAGAATGACAAAAGGCTGCTTGTGTGGATAGTATAAGCAAGGAATATTTGTTTCTGTGGCCAGGGTTGCCAGTATTGGCGATTTGTCGCCAAATTGGCGATTTTTTTTGATAGATGGGGACCAATTTTCAGGTTTGGCGACTGGCGCCTATTCTGGCGATTTTTAATTTGCGCTGACTATTTTTTGGCGATTACTGAAAAATCTGGCTATTTTGCGTCGATTATAGTGAAAAATCTGGCGATTTTGTATTTGAGCTGGCTATTTTGTGTCGATTAGTGAAAATTACAATTTGGCAACTATATTTTTAAATGGGCTCTTTTCTCGCGATATTTGAATTTCTAAGGTTGGCGATGATTTGGCGATTTCCAACCATAAAAATGGCGATTTCAGTGTTCGGTCACCTGGCAACCCTGTCTGTGGCTGAACGAGTTGATGATTAGGGAGAGGCAATTAATTAGGGTGTCTACTAGGGTGGTCGACATTTTTTGTTGTCGAATTGTCAAATGAAGTTTAACATGTATTTTCCAGGATAAAAAAAAAATTTTTATAAATTTTATTCAGAATCGTCAATATTAGATGTATCGGGTTGATCCCCAAAATTTCTCTTCACAATTAGCCACAGGATACGAATGAAAATTACTTTTTGAATTTTAATCCCATAAGTCTGTTTTATAGGGTCCAAAAAAAACCCCATTAATGGAAAATTGGGTTTTACGAGTTTTTGGTGCTATTATATTATTGAGGTTCCTTTTAGTAAAAATGATTTCTTATAAATGAAATATTACTTTATACTGATGAGAAGACGTTTAAATGAATTGTTTAAACAATTTATCACTGTTTACAGCCATTTTCTCTTAGAAGAGAGTTAGAAGGTCGCGGTTTTCTTCTGAATTTTTAAATGTGGTGATCGTGCCGTTGGCGACGATAGTGTAATGGTTGTAGAGAGAGTGTAATATTTTTATAAACTCAAGCCGGTAAATCTGTCTACTTTTACTGAGTTAGTCTACACATTATGGTGCAGTGACTTTGAAAAATGTTACTTTTTTCAATTTTATATCCAAAAATTAAATTTAAATGCAATTTACAAATTTTTTGTTTTTGCAGGCAAGAGATGGTTGGATTTATCTAAGGATTACACTTTTTCGGCAATGCAAGCTCCCGAAAGTGACATGTACATCCAGTTACACGGATGGTGGACTTTTTAACAGAAAAAATAAAGTGTCAAAATCTAACTCTAAGTTTCGGGTACCATTTCTGTGCAACAAAAATTAACCTTGGTAGTGTGAAAGTTTCTCTGCGACAAGGTACCGTTTTTTTCGGACTTGAGGTACGAAACATCACCTACTGTCAATTGTTCTTACAATTTTGCGACAAGAACAATATATCGTAGTTTTGTACTTGAAGTCAGAACGAGATGGCACCACATCTGGAAATTAGGTGTAACAATATTTATCCCAAAGTTTTTACTGTATTCGAGAAAGTAGTTTGTTAAAGTAGTGTAGTATAAAGTACATCACACATGTATAATTTGGGCATTGAACTGTACTAAAGATAAAAATGTTTAAAATATATGGATGTATTCCGTGTAACTATTTGTTATAACTGAAAAAGAAAGCAGTACTGCGTTCATCTCTAACCGAAAAAAATTATAATTCAGATCTGAAACGAGCAATTTTACAAAAGACTTAAAATAATAACTCTGAACTGTGACTTTTCCGAAAGAATTGAAATTTTGACTTGGAACAGGGCATTTTCAAAAAGGATTACAATTTTGAGTTAGGACTGAAAATTTGTGGAGTCAATTATATGCAATTCTTAGTGGGATTAGAAAATGTTAGACAAAAATATTTGTTGGGAGATCCAAAAAATAATACCCTCTAAATTTGGGTCAGTGAGAATTCAGTTTTTACCAGTAAGAAACCTGATTTATTAGATGTTGAGGCTGACTATCCATTTTTCTCCGTGTAGACCATCATCATCAATAGTCTTGCGAACATGGAATTTTGTCACTTTCCTATTTCTTTTCAAGTTATTTATTAAATAGCAAAAGATCCAAAGAATTAAGTATTAAATCTTAAAACAAAGTTTAGGGGCTGCATGATAAAACAACACTGATTTTTTTTGTCACCTTAATATACATTCAGTATACATACAATTCTTCGGAACTATTTTACATCACGAATGATAGTTGCATTTGCAAATAATGAATTTTTCTGTCTGTTAATATTGTTTCATTATTTTCCCCAAGCTTCTTTACATCTACGTAAAAAGTGGGGCAAACTGTTTTACGGAGGTAATAAAATTTCGAAGCATTAAATCATATGGAAAATATCCGATTATATCTTTATTAAATGCATTGTACCTCATTTGCTATACTGAAATTTACTTGCTAAAGTATATGAATGTTGTAAAAATAATTTAGCTCTAATGAAATTAGTTTTACCATATTCATATACTTTGGCAAGTCAATTTCAGTATAGCAAATGAGTTGCAATGCATTCAATAAAGATATAATCGAATATTTTCCATATGATTCAACGTTCGCTTCATAAAACTAAAAAAAAACTAGTTCATGTTCAAAACTATAAATTATATTGATGTTATTATCCAAAAAAGAAAAGAAAATAAAAAGATTTTTTGCACGATTAGAGACTCGTCCCTACATCTCATATTTTCAAGATTTTCTCCCTATAGTACCCTATTTTCAGTCGATATTCTATTTTTTTAAATTTGTAATCAAATCAAGGTGTAGAAACACGTTGCACTTTTGCCTTGACATAAATATCTCAAATCTCTTCTATTTTATTCCGTAAAATCCTTTAGGACCCAAGCTTATTTCTCAAGTTTAAGAAAACTTATTTACTTTAATTTTCCGGGAAGCATAAATGTTTTTCACAAAAAGTGAGTGTTAGTTTTGAATTAAATGTAAAAATCACATAATTGCACTAAGCAGCATAATTACATAGTTTTAAATTGAAATGTTTTGAACATGAATCATTTTTGATTGCGAATTAAAAAAATTAAGGTATAAAATTGCTTGGTTTTACATTTAAATTATTTCAAACTGTACAATTTCAAAGTGAGGGATCTTGAGCTTGAAACGGCCAGAGCTTCAAATTAGAAATTGAAGGTGTTCAGAATTTAGCAATTTCAAATATGAAAACTCTTAAAATTGAAACTCCTGATAGAAAGGACCCTGAATTAGCCCGTGCAGAAATCGCCAAGTTTGTTCCATGTTCCAGACTTGGGCCAGGCTGGGCGCCCCTAGTCTGGATCTAGCTCGAATTTTGCAGTGGCTCGAGCTTGGGCCCAGCTAGTGTCAAAGTTCCAAAAATTGACGACAGATGGCGTAGTACTATTCTCTTTGTTTACTTATTACTTTGAAGTTTCGCATGTGAATCTATACAAAGTGGCTAATTTGGTACAAATTAACATTCTTAAAGTATCTTGACAGGTAATTCGAGTCATAATTTGAGCCAAACTGAACTTATAAATTTTGTGTGAGTGATTGAGAATAGTGGTGATGGTGCTGATGATGATGGTCCATGAACAAAATACAAATCATCATTGAAATTAAATTGCGATAAAAATGCCTAAAATAAAAAGCACTCTGAGAGTCCGGAGGCATCGAGCACTCAGCAGTATCCCATATTTACGCGGTGAAACTGCAAGTAAGTACTTATATTAATTATAAATAATATTTTCACATCAAGATTACATGTGACTTCTAACCTGAAATTGAGAAAACTTTTTCATCGAATTATCGAGTGTAAATATATTGTTGATGTATGTAATGATGTTTAAAACTCTAATTTACCAAACAAGCATGGCGGACGTAATATTTAATATTTCTCCTTAATTTCGACTTTTAATTTAAAAAATTATCAATGGCTGGGAATCGATAATAAACTAGGGCCAAGTCTGGGCCAAGCTGGGCGATCAAGCCTGGCAATATAACCTGGCCCTGGCCAGATTTGGCGTTTCATTCAAGCTTGGCCCAGGCTAGATCGCCAGGCCAGGGCCTAGTTTTTCCAAGCCTGGGCCCTGTTTGGGCCATGAACAAATTTCTACACGGGAGTGTAGGTTTGGAAATAAATGTAAAAATCACAGAATTGCATTAAGCAGCACAATTGGCTCATTTCAATTTGAAAACAGTCAGAAATGAATAATTTCAACATAAATTTTTCAAATTCGGACAATTTTAAATTGAGAGCTTTTGGACTAGAATAATTTTGAATTGAGAATTTAAAAAGAAGGATCTACATAAAGTTGTTCGGTCTGAATTTAAAACGTTTCGAATGATTCAATGTCAATGTGAAAGCCATTATGCTTACAAAATTTTTAATTGAATTAACAAAAGACTATTTCAAATTTTGATTGTTCAAAGTGGAAGCTTGAACCGGCCAAAATTTAATAATTTTAAATTGAATGCGTTTAAAATTAAACAATTTTGAATTGAAAACGTCAAGAATTAAATAATATTAGATTGGAATATAACACAGGTTTAGTGTAGGTTTCAAAATAAATGCAAAAATCACATGTAAAATTACCAGAATAAATATACTGACTCGTGTCAATAATATTAATGATAATTTTCATATTTTCCTGGATCCCAGTTTTTCACAAAGTTTTCCGTCAGTCCGAAAAGTGACTTCAAAATTTGGCAAATTTTTTATTTCTAGGGGAAACCAGTACGAGGAGAATTAAAAAACTTTTAAGGTCATAATATTGATAAATGATGAACACGTGCGGAAAGTATTACATCACAAATTAAAACTGAAACACTCATTTTGAAGGTAGTAATGCCATCACATGAATGGTATTAGCCATTTATCTTATATTGTATAATTTTAAAACACGTGGCAATTGTACTCAGATGGTACTGTTCCGGTACGAGGTGAATATTCACATTCTAAGCCTTTCAGATAATTTATCGGACGACATTGTGTATAAATTCATGAAACAATAAACTGTTTTTTTCATTAGATAAGTATTTTTAATAATAAGCATGAAAAACTGAAAAAATGTATTCCCCAAATTCAATTAATTTTTAAGAAATAAATCGTCGTAGTTGGGCAAATATTATTAGAACTGTTCGAAACTTTGATATACATACGAAATATACCCTAGCGGTGCCTAAAAACTGAAGGAAAAAATTAAAAATCGCCTATTGTTTAATAATATTAAATTGCAAATTGAGACAGATCGATAACTCCGTTTTTACAATTTTGCCGACAAAAAGTATCGAGGGAACTTTAGAGTTGAAACAACTTCGTCACTGATGTATGAAAAGAAAGTCAAGAGAAAAAAAACGTTGCTTTTTGAAAGCCCTACAAGATTATCATAACAACTTTTTTTATTTTCTTGAAAAATCGAATATTAAAATGTTTTGACCACATTTCTGGTATTAATCACCAAAATAAATAATAAAAATGTCAAATTATGCAAGATACGACAAAATATGAATTGACAAAAATTGTGCACCCGAAAAAGATCTTCAAATTTGTTAATAATCACTTTTTGATAGGACGCATAGTTTTTGTTTTAATCGCAAAACATAAAATTGAAAATAAACAAATCAAGTTTTTGGAAAAACGACACAAGGTGCGATAAAACATTAATTGACAAAATCGTTTTTTATAGGATGCACACTTTTTTGAATTATAAAAACAAGACAATCAAAACACATCTGTTTCAATATCAATGAATATTGCATATTGCATATTATGAATGTAATAATATAAATTTACTGCAATGATTCATTTTTCAGGGTAGCTGAGAATAAAAATTAGTGCAAAATAAAGAACAAATATTAAAGTAATCATGAAAAATAGAATTTTTACATTATCTTGCAATATCTGAATAAGCAGTCCCAGACCGAGGTAAATAAATAAATATAATACAAATTTGATATAATAGAGTTGAACTTAATATAGAAAAGTTCCTTAAAGCTGAAGGAGCTTTAGCAGAAGAGAATTAACAATCACCAAATGGCAGTTGTCGATGCTTTGATTTTCATAATTTTAAAAGGTGGATTTTAATAATTTTAATGGGGTCGTTCATAAACTACGTTACCAATTTTTGGTTATTTTTGACCCCCCGCCCCCACCCCCCTCATTGACGACTGTATTTTTGTATTACACCCCCTCCCCCTTTTCGAAAAGTAACGTAGCTTAATATTCTGTCAAAACAGGTGAAATAGGATGATTTTTAATAAAGAAAGAAGAACAATAGGAAAATAAAATATTTTAAATACAATTAATATAGATACCAAATTTCATTCAGTATGGAACACTTTAAATTTATAAGATTTTAAGATTTTCTACCAAAGAAATGAATTTTCAACCCAAATTTTACGTGCTTAAGTTTATGTTTTTCAAATTTCCTCTCATTCAAAAGGACGAATTTTTAACAAAAAAAGTTGAATTTTCGACCAAAAAGAGGAATTTATCAAAGTAGTCGAATTCTCAACCTATAAAGATGCATTTTCAACCAAATGGTCGAATCTTCTAAAGAAAAATATGTAAATTCCACCAAAAACAGTTAAATTTTCAAGCCAAAAAGAAGAATTTCTTATAAGACAGTTCAAAGAAGAATCCCTAGTGGAAAAATCTTCTGGCAGTCTGATGTCTGATCTGGCCCAGATCTGGCGTCATCTAGACCGTCTAGTCATGACAGTCTAGTCCTGCCCAGATCTGGGACTGGTCAGCAATCCATAACACAAAAATTTCTAAGTGTCAATCAGCCAAATTTTTTTTAACATTTTCGAAAAATTGCCAGAATGTCTAAAATTATACAAAATAAGAAATAAGCATTATTCAAAATCCATTTTTTGTCTTATTGTCTTGACAGTCTAGTCTGGCCCAAATCTGGGACTGGTCCACAATCCATAACACAAAAATTTCTAAGTGTCAATCAGCAACATTTTTTAAAACATTTTCAAAAAGTTGCCAGGATGTCTAAAATTATACAAAATAAGAAATAAACACTATTCAACCCCATTTTTTTTCTTATTGTCGTGACAGTCTAGTCTGGCCCAGATCTGGGACTGTGCCGCAATCCATACCATAAAAATTTCTAAGTATCAATCAGCCAAATTTTTTGAAACGTTTTCGAAAAATTGCCAGGATGTCTAAAATTATACAAAATAAGAAATAAACACTATTAAAAATCAATTTTTTTTCTTATTGTCTTGACAGTCTAGTCTGGCCCAGATCTGGGACAAGTCCGCAATCCATGCCATAAAAATTTCGAAGTGTCAATCAGACAATTTTTTTAACATTTTCGACAAATTGTCAGGATGTCTAAAATTATACAAAATAAGAAATAAACACTATTCAGAATCAATTTTTTTTCTTATTGTCTTGACAGTCTAGTCTGGCCCAGATCTGGGAATGGTCCGCAATCCATACCATAAAAATATCTAAGTGTCAATCAGACAATTTTTTTAACATTTTCGACAAATTGTCAGGATGTCTAAAATTATACAAAATAAGAAATAAACACTATTTAGAATCAATTTTTTTTCTTATTGTCTTGACAGTCTAGTCTGGCCCAGATCTTGGAATGGTCCGCAATCCATACCATAAAAATATCTAAGTGTCAATCAGCCAAATTTTTTAAAACCTTTCCGAAAAATTGCCAGGATGTCTAAACATACACAAAAAACAAAACTAACACTATTTAATTAAATACCTGTTTTTAGTTACATCAATTTTAATGCACCTCATTAACAGAGGAAATACTTAAAAAATTTTCATCAACATTATTTTTATTATCATGCTTGCCATAAAGTTTGCTCAGTGACTTCCATTAGGAATCGATCACATAATGCGTAACATTAAATAGGTTGGGGGGAGGAGGTTCGTGTTTCGTTACTGTCTGCTACGTGTTGGGGGGGGGGAGGTATTTTTGACCCGATTACGTAACATTTTTAATTGCATGATATATTATAAGTTTCACACTTTTTTCTTGTACAGGAATTGTACAATAAAAGTGCAAAAGAATTAAGTGAAAAGAAACTCAAAGTGAAAAGAAATTATTTTCCATCACGAATTTAATCCCAATGGAAAGCAGAGTTGCAAATAATTATCTTTGAATTGAAATTAATTGAAAATCTAATCGATTATAATCGATTAGATTTTCAATTCAATTAGGCCTTAATTATCAATTACCTTATTTTTTCAATAGACAATTAAAATTTATTTTTTAATTGAATTTGGTTCAAATTTAATTTTTAATCGAATTTTGTTTAATTGACAATTTGAATTTGATTAATAATTAAATTTTCCGAAATTTATACAACATTTCAGTTGTTGACAAATAAATTAATAATTTAATTATTTGACAACAGACAATTGAATTAAAATTTTAATTTAAAATAGTTAAATCAAGTTTCAATCGTCAATTTGACAATTACAATTGAAATGAAATTTTAATTGTCAATTAGAATCATTTTAATTGGAAGTTAAATTTCAATTTTCAATTAAAACCATTTTAAGTAGAAACTAAATTTTAATTCTCAATTAGAAAAATTTTAATTAGAAATTAACTTTTAATTCCCAATTAGAAAAATTTTTATCAGGAACTAAATTTTAATTCTCAATTAGAAAAATTTTAATTAGAAAAATGTTAATTACACTGAGAAACTTTGTACTGGAAAAGTTACTAAATTAGGTTACAATAATTGTACCATGCTCTGGAAGATTAGTAAGTTACTTAGTAAGCGAGCCTAGCGTTGGACCGAGCGCAGCCGAGTGTAAACGATGTGAGCCGAACAACCAAACGGCCGCCGCTATGTTCTTGATTCTAACTTAAAAATTGTTCATTTTGAATATTTTTATTTTAAAATATAAATTTTATTTCATTTTCAACATGCTAATTACAGTTTGGAAATCTTCAGTTCAGATCCTTATTACAATAAATTATGATAATTCGAAAAATTACAATTGAGAAACAAACCACATATTAAGTACAAAAAATTATTTTAAAATCTCGTTATTAGGATATTTGATTACGTTTTAAGATATGGTGCTTAGAATTTGAAAAATGCCATCTCTGTGAACAATCAATGAATGATTTAATGAAAATTAATTGAAGTGCTAGCATTTACTTCATAAAGGCGATAAATTTCTGAATCCCATAATCTGGTTTAGCAGGATGGAATATCGCCGTGCTGCCGCGTCGGAGACCCGTGTTCGATTCCCACAAGCCTTATGTTAATCACATTTTTCTGTTTCAGCTTGTAATATAATATTCCTGTATGTATATAATAAATGTATAAAATAGATTTATATAATCATATGTACTGTACAATTGCAATTTAAATATATATAATCATGCCAAATAGTTCGATATCCTATACTCCTATAGTCAGCATGTACGTCGTATACTTGTGTAATATAGTAAGTGTGGCGTGACCTTCAACGCGACGGGGCGCGTGTTGGGTTTATTTTTTTCGTCTGCTAATCCGACTGTACCAATTTTTACTAAGTCATTTACTAAATCAATGTGCCGGTCTCTCTCGACGTTACTACAGTTGTTTGCAAATACTTCAAACCTTTTTTGAAATAAATGTAACATTTTTAGATTTGATTCCAATTAATTTTGTAGTTCGGCATGTAGTTACCAGTTACTACTCGAAGTAGTAAACATTACAAAAGTTCCGCTCTGTCCCTCCATTGCAAACTAGAAATAGTAAAATCTAGTCTGATTTTTAGCAAATAGTACAGCAAAAGGTTTCTCCGTGTAGAAATTAAATTTCAATTCCTAATTTAAAAAACTAGCAACACACTAGCCGCTGAATAGCGGCAGACCAGCGGCTGGCTAGACGGTCTAGCCACAAACTTTGCAAAAGCGTTACAGGTCTGGCTAGCCCCAGACTAGACCGTCTGATCTGCGCCAGACTAGAGTCTAGACGGTCTAGTCTGGGACTGGCCAACGCCAGAAGATTTTTCCACTAGGGATTTTCAGCCAGTTGAATTAAACGAAAAAATGAATTAATTTCATGAGTCAAAAGACGAGTTTTCATCAAAATATTTGAATTTTCTACAAATAGTTGAATTTTCAACTTATAAAGTATAAATATCCAACCAAAAATGGATAAGTAAAATTTTCAGACAAAAAAATTAAATTTTTCCCAAGGGAATATTAATTTTTTACCAAAAAGACATGAACTTTTAACCGAATACATCAATTTTCAACAAATAGTTAAATTTATATAAAAATAGTTTCATTTTCAACCAAAAATATAAATTTTCAAGAAAAGAGTTAATTTTCAACCAAATTGTTGAATTTTCAAGCCAAAAAGCTGACATTTTCTGCAAATCAGTTCAATTTTCAACCCGGAAATATGAATTTTCAACCTAAATAAAGAATCTTCAACCAAAAAAACTGAATTTTTAACAAAGTAGCTCAAATTTCAACCCGATCGTTGCATTTTTAGCCAATTAACAATACCAGCAAGTTTTCCAAATAAACATTTTGGAAAATTCTTTTAAATACTTGAGAACATTTCACTGCTCAAACTCGTTAAAAAAATTGACTTGCATTAATAATCAAATTTGTAAACATTTTATTGATCTTTTTCTACCTATATCTAAAAAACTGATTGAATACCTTAAAAAAATTTACAGATAAAAATACAGTAGAAAAAAATCGAGAAAAGATTTAAAAAATAATAATATAAAATAATAATAATAATAATAAAAATAATATAAAATAATAATATTAAATATCAAGAATGATAATTTTAAAATGCTGTTTATCTTTTTTCTATTCTTTGAGCTTTTCTTAACTTTTTTTACTCTATTTTTATCAGTAGCAAGCCTTGAGCTGCTTAAAGATTTTTCAATGATAGCTAACAAATTAACTAACAAAAAAAACCGGAAAAATGGTTGCCTATAAATTCTTTCATAACATCCTATTTTTGTAAAAAAATGGTACCCTTTAAGCGTAAAAAAGTTCCCTTTTTACCACTCTAAATTCAAATCCGTTACAAGTTGATTGATTAAATTAATCAAGCATGCTTTGACTGGAAAAGTTTATAATTTCTATTGAAAACACAATCGCTTTAACAGATGAATTAGTTAATATTTCCGACTATTCCGTTTTTTCTTGAAAACTGATATTTTTTAGTGAAAAATTCATCTCTGAGGTTGATAATTTAACTATTTCGTTGAAGATTCGTATTTTTTGGTTCAATTAAACTATTTTTCATTTAAATTAAAATCTTTCTCAGTTGACATATAAACTATTACATTTTTAGTTGAGAATTTATTATTTTTATTTGATAATTCAACTAATTGATTGAAAGTTGGAATACCTTTAGAGAAATCCATTTTTATGTTGAAGATTCTTTATTTCAGTTGAAAATTAAACCATTTTGTTAAAAATTCATTTAATTATTACAAATTTTTTTTCACGACAAAATGTAATTATTCCATTTTTGGTTGGAAATTGATATTCGTAATTAAAAATTGATCTTTTTTCTTCGGAAATTCAAATATTTGGGTAAAAGTTGAACTACTTTGTTAAAAATTTACTTTCCTGCTTGAAAATTTCTCTCTTTGGTTGAAAATTCTACAACTTGGTAGAAAATTAAACTATTTGGTCGAAAATGAATCTTTTTGTTGAAAATTCATATTTTTGGTTAAAAATTCAACTATTGATTTGAAAATATTAATATTCAGCAGAAAATCAACTTTTTTGTTGAGAATTTATTATTTTTATTTGATAATTCAACTACTTGTTTGAATGTTGGACTACGTTTATAGAAATCCATTTTTATGTTGAAGATTCTTCATTTCAGTTGAAAATTAAACCATTTTGTTAAAATTCATTTTATTATTACAAATTTTTCCCCCTTAAAATGTAATTATTCCATTTTTGGTCGGAAATTGATACTTGCAATTAAAAATTGATCTTTTTTATTTGGAAAATCAACTATTTGGGTAAAAGTTGAACTATTTTGTTAAAAATGTACTTTCCTGGTTGAAAGTGTCTCTCTTTGGTTGAAAATTCTACAAATTCGTAGAAAATCAAACTATTTGGTTGAAAATGAATCTTTTTGTTGAAAATTCATATTTTTGGGTTAAAAATTCAATTATTTTGGTAGAAAATTCAACTTTTTGGTTAAAAATTTAACTCTTGATTTAAAAATATTGATATTCAGTGTAAAAATTAACTTTTTTGGTGAGAATATATATTTTTGGGTTGAATATTTAACTGTTTGGTAGAAAAATTGTCTTGTAGACTTTAAAATTCAAAAATTTGGTCACAAATTCTTGTTTTATGGTAGAAAAAGTGTAAAAAGGATGTCTTTTGAAACAAATGGAATTTCCTTTTAAATTTGAGGTCCAGCGGATTTTCATTCATTTTGAAAATAATCTTTTCACAGCAAAGATTATTCTTTTGCGTCAAACTTCATCTAATCTTCTAGCCATTCCAACCATTGTTCTCTTAAAGAGGACAAACATTTTGTTTTGAGGAAAATTTTTCTGTGATTGTCCATTATCAACAATCAACATATTCCTACCTCGCCGGCCATCTGGCAGCGAGGTTGCTATAAAAAGCCAAGCAAAGCAAATGGAAATATTAATGTGGATTTGAATTATATATTGAAAAGTTTGAAGAAGATTGCGAATTCAGGATGAATTATACTATTCCAACGAGGTTGTGCCATTTTTGGACTTATGTGCTTATGGCTCTTGTAATCTTCCAGCTTGCAGAATTTGCTCACAGCCAACAAATAGCTTATTATCCAACTCAACCACGCTCTATTTTATGCGGTTACGATCTTTATACCGCTCTTGATAGGGTGTGCCCAAATGGATATGATCTAAACAAGGATCAGTCCCTATCTTCTGAGTGCTGCAGCCCAGGTTGCGCAGAACTCGAACTTTTCACCGTCTGCAAGTAAGTATCCTCCTATTTAACCCTTCTTCTAAAACTGTTTATATGTAAGTACACACCAAATAACATGCAAAATTTGCTTGCAGCCAGCAGCCGCAACCTTCTCCAAATCGACCACGTTATACTCTTTGCGGATCCGATTATTATACCGCTCTTGATTCGCTGTGCGTAAATGGCTATGAAACAACATATGCTAGTTACCAATCTTCGCAATGCTGCTCGCCGGGCTGCCCATTATCATTACTTCTACCCATCTGCAAGTAAGTATATTCCTATTTAAGCCTTCTTCTGAAACTGTTCATGAGTACACCCCAAAATTGTTTTCTACAGTTTTGGACAAAACACGTCGAAAATTTGTATTCTTTCATAAATGAAGTCGGGACAAAAATGGTATTTTCCTTTTTTTGAAAAACGTTGAGCGGCTACTTTTGTCCGTCCCATTTTCAAATGCAAGCACTGATTTTAGAAGTTCTATATCTAAATTAGTAATTCATTCTACTTTAACTGAGTTAGTCTTTACATTATGGTGCAGAGATTTTGAAAAATGTTAATTTTCTTCAATTTTATATCGAGAAATGAAAGTTAAATGAAATTTACAAATTTTTTGTTTTTGCAGAACACAGATGGTTGGAGTCCTGTAAGGATTACACTTTTTCGGCAAGGCAAGCTCCCGAAAGTGACATTTATACCCAGCTAACATAAATGGTGGACTTTTTAACAAGCAAAAAAATTAAGTGTCAATCTATCTCTAAGTCCAAGGTACCATTTTTATGAAACAAAAATTAACCTTAGTAGTATGAAAGTTACTCTGCGACAAGGTACCGTTTCCTTCCGACTTGGGGTAAGAAACAACACTCACTGTCAATTGTTTTTACAATTTTGCGGCAAAAACAATAGGTGGTAAATTCGTACCCGAAGTCAGAGCGCGATGGCACCATATGTTGAAATTAGGTGTAACAATATTTATCGCAAAGTTTTTACTATGTTCGTTAAAATAGTCTGTTGAAGTATTGTAGTATAAAGTACATCACACATGTATAATTTGGGAATTGAACTGTACTAAAAATAAAATTTTTCAAAATATATGGATGTATTCCGTGCAAATATTTTTTATACCTCAAAGATAAAGCAGTACTGGGTGAAAATACCTACTGATTTGATTCAGTGACCCATTTCTCATTGATTCAAATTTATAGATTATATACACGGAGAAAAATCGATAGGCAAACTTGAAGTGTCAAACTTTTCTTCATAGTCAGGCAGACTATAATTTTATAGTAACTGCGTCACGACCTCTACCGAACGCCGAGTGGACACACCCGACACCCGAAACGCATTTTTGGAGCGACTGACGTTCGGCATCACGTCTGCCGTGTTACACAATATTTTTAATTAGTTTAAACCACCTATTGATACTTCAAACATGTGTGGAGAGTGAATAAAATGTGGAGAATATTTTGGAGAGTGGGTGAAGTGATTTTAGTTCTGATTTTGAAAGTCAAATTCGATACTTCCGAGGGATTAAGGACAAAGGCGTCACTCATTAATCACTGCGTATTCTCAACATTTTCGACCGAAAAGTGCTCAAATATCGTAATTCTCTGTATTTTCCAGTGTTAAGAATGTTTTAATTCAGTGCAGTGACGCCGTTTCCTTAGCCTCTCGCCCTCAAAGTAATATGTGGTCAAAGTTTTCATGCATATGCAGTCATCGTCATGTCTTGCGAATCCCGTGTGGGCTCGCTGGTCCCCCATCGGGCGCCTCCCGAGGTTGCGAATAGGGAAACGCCTCCCAGATATGGGTGGTACCGGGGAAATCAAATACCCGGGGCGGACAAAAACCAGCTAGGGGAAGGAACACCAAACAAATAACTGACGATGTGTAAGTTTAGTAAAAACGAAGTACCCCAAGAGAGCAACAATCTCTCCGCTGGTTCCGATCGGGTGCAAGCCCCGGTGGCCGGTAGTGGTCCCATGAATTTTAAGGAGGACCGAAGGTACTTAGATAGGAGTGGGTGTGAGGAGCTGGGAGGTTCGTTGGATGTCACGGAGGAGGTGAGCTTCATGAAGCAATTGGAGTGGTTGGTTGCTAAGCAGACCAAGGCCGATTTCTACAGAAACTTGGAAGAGAATAAGGAGCAGCTGAAATATCTTGAAGAGAGTATAAGGAAGATGGAGGCGTTTTGTGGAACGGAGAAGAACATGTTCCTCGAAATCCGCGACGGTTTTCGTCGTACGAAAGATCATCTGCAAAAACTCCACTGGCAGGTGGAACAACATGAGATGTATTCCAGGCATCAAGAACAACGGTTGAGTGAGAAAGTAGGCCAGAGAGTCACAGAAGTAAGGAATAAGGCAGGGCGCGGAGGTGTTGCCAGCAGGGAAATACACACGGAAAAAGATGCTGTGCAAACTCCCTCAACCCATTATGGGAGTAGAGTGAGGGAGCCTACTCTGAGCCCCGTAGAGGCGAGCACATCGATGCCAAAGAAGAAGAAGCTTAGGACCCGTGCTGCTACAGCGACTACCTCAACTCCCAAGAAGGATGCAGGAGGGATGTCTACACCTGTACCCAAATCAATGAAGAAGAAGAAGCCGAAGCGAGCTCTACCCGAGGCGGTTTTAATCAAACCGGCTGAGGGCTCGAATTACGCTGAGGTCTTACAGGACCTCGAGCAAAAGATAAAACCTGACACCCTTGGTGTTAAAATCAGGGGTGTCAAGGAAACAAGGAACAAAGGGGTCCTTATAGAGATCGTCCGCTACCATCAGAACAGCTGTTGGTGAGAAAGGGTAGGGTGCGTGAGCTGGTGCTTCGTACCGAGGTCAAGATATTGGACCGTGACACAACCACAGTCGCGGAGGAAGTCGAGGCTGCCGTCAGAAGACAGTGTGGCGGGCAGCACGCAGGAGATATTAGGGTTAGTCTTACAAAAAAAGCCTTCAGAGGAACTCTGAAGGCTTCCGTGGAACTCTCTGAGGAAATGGTGATGAAATTGGTACGCGTAGGGCACCTGAAGGTGGGATGAGTGTCCTGTCGCGTACGTAAGAAAATGGAGGCAATTGGATGCTACCGCTGTCTAAGCTTTGACCATATTGCAGTAGGTTGCAAAGGTCCAGATCAGACAAGAGGATGTTGGAGGTGCGGCACAGAGGGACACAAATCTGCGGAATGTGTCAACGCTCCTCAGTGCTACCTCTGCGCTGCTCGAGGAGAGAAACCCCAGACTGACCATCTCCCGGGGTCGATGAGATGCGCGTCATTTAGTGAGGCAGCCCCGTTGAGGAAGCCTCCCAGATGAAAGCAGTAACCAGCCAAGCCCAGCCATGATGTCGAAGGCCGAGGAGCCCGTTGCGCGACATTGTAGCGCTACTGTGGGCGATGTGTACATTATGGTTGGAACATGGAACAGAATTGAAAAAGAACCAGTGAGAAGATAAGGCGCTTACAGACACAGCCCAACCAGCTACACCCAACCAAGATGTCGAAGGCCGACGAGCCCGATGTGCGGTATCACCGTGCTACTGAGGATGATGCGTTCATCGTGATGGGGCCATAAAAGGAGAAAGCACTCCCTGAAGTAATGCGAAAGTGGTTCCGGGGGGATCCCTGCCAAGGAAAAAGGGTGGTATTTTTTAGTGGGTCCTTAATAGCATCATTATAATGAACAAAAATCTGCCCGCTTGGCGGACACATTCTCATCGCGCGCTTCACTCGCAAGTTTGAGCTGGCCAAGGGCGCGCGGCTGTTTGATCTCGCGCTTCGCGCTCGATCATATATTTATCTCGCGCTTAGCGCTCGGATGTATTTACATCGCACTTTACGCTCGGTTCCTCTATATTTTTGAACTTCGTGTTCGACTTCGATGAAAAGAAAAAGTTTATTTGCAAATATTATAAAATTATCAAAACCTTTACATATGAAGTGATTGTGAAATTTGTTTCCATTTTAGACTGAAAAGGAACTTTATTTACTTAAGGTTCTATCGACCTTAAGGAACACATTCTCATCCGGGCACTCGCGCTTCGCGCTCGATATTTGATTTGAAAATCATTTGAAACTTGCGTTACACGCTCGGTTCTGTGCACCGTATGATAGAAACAGAAAAGTTTGAGCGCACTTACGGCGCGTGATTTGGTCGTCGAGCTTCGCGCTCCGAAATACATTGATCGCGCACTTTGGGTTTCATGTTATATGTTCTTCATTATACAAATTACTAAATTTGTATTTGATTTCAAATGAAGAATAATAATATAATTTAGGCGACAAATTTTATTAGTTAAAATGTTATTTTAGCTTGTGCCGTTTTTCAAAAAAGTTAATTTTTTTCATTTTAAATGTATTCTTATAACAAAAATTGATTAAAAATTTTGGAAATCTGTTTTCGTACCTACAAAAACTACGCATCCTATCGAAACATAATTGATAACAAATTTGTACCTCTTTTTGGATTAACAAATTCTGTCACTTCATTTCTTTCGTAGCTTGTGTTATTCGTCTAAGAATTTCATTCTTCTATTTTCAATGCTGTGTTTTACGAATAAAACAAAAACTACGCGTCATATCAAAAAGTGAATAATAACAAATTTGTAGAACTTCTTTAGGTGCAAAATTTTGGTGAGTTCATCTTTTGTCGTATCTTACATAGTTTGACAGCAAAATGGAATTTTTGATTTTTCATTATTTTTTTTGCGCGATCAAAATTAGAATTTTTTATTTTTCAACAAAATTCAAAAAGTTATTATGAAAATATTATAGAGTGTTCAAAAAGCAACGTTTTTATCCATCTGACTTTTTTTCATATCGTGCGTTTTTTGGCTTAAAATATTTCTTTTTCTTTGTTTATTGGAATTTTGAAAATGCTATAACTCTGGTAATTTTTTTTTATCAGAAAAAGTCATTAGAAATTTTTTTTCGTTTTTTGAGTACTACTCATAACCATAAATAGAATTTTCAAATCTTGAAAAAAAGCGGTCTCCAAAATTTTCAAAATGTGCTCACTTTTTGAATTTATATCCAAAATAGCTGGTTAACAAACTTGACCTTCATTTTAGGATACTTGAAAAGTATACTAAAGGCCAATCCAATCTGTTAATTTTTTCGAAAGTAATCGTGCTAACAAACTAAAAATCTACAGACTAACAGTCAGACATTTTGTAAAAACCTGTTTTTTGGGTTCAGGGGGTCTCAAAACGTGGACATTTAAAAAAAACGGGGGGGGGGGCAAATTTTACACAAATCTAATACCTCCTCATCATAGGATGAGAATGTAATTAAGATTATTATGTATATTATTACAATATATATCAGGATCAGTATAGCGATTGTTGACCTAGAAAAAGCATTTGACAAGGTAAATAGAAGTAAACTTTGGAAAGTCCTTAAAGAGTACGGAGTCAATGGATGGCTCCTACAAGAAATACAAACAATATATGCAGGCAGTAAAGCGAGTTAAATTCTTTAGTTAAAGTTAAATTTTAAAAAATCAGTTAAAGGGTTAATGGGAAACTGAGTGGTTTTGTCGATATTATGCAAGGCGTGAAACAAGGATGCGTTATTTCCTCATGGCTATTTATCATATTTATGGATAAGTGTCTAAGAATGGCCCTCTTCGACGAATAGGGTGTAGATCTCGGAACAGTGAAAGTGCGTGGGTTAGCTTTCGCAGATCACAAGATTGTTATGGCAGAATCAATCGAGGACTTGCAAAGAATGTTGAATGAACTTAATACAAGCGTGAAGGACATGGGACTCAAAATTAACATAAATAAAATAAAAATCATGGTGTTGCAGGGAAAAACTGAGAAAACAATGTGCAACATTGTCCTGAATGATGAGAGATTAGAACAAGCTGACAAGTACGTACATCTGGGTAGCCTATTCACTAGCGACAGAAAAATAGATGGGGAGTTGGATTGGCGCATGAATGAGGGTAAGAAGGTTATCGGTAGAGCAGGATCCATTCTCAGAAACGAAAACATATCAAGCTAAAATGGCCATACATAATTCTATATTTGTACCGACTGCACTATACGGTAGCGAGACATGGACATGTCATGAAAAGGACAAGAGTAAAATTAACGCGATTGGCATGAAACCTCTGCGCACAATATGCGGAAAAACACTGATGGACAAAGTCAGAAACGAGACAATTCTCAAAGAATGTGGTGCAAAAGAGACAATAGTTGACACATGGGAAAGAAATCAGTTAAGATGGTTCGGTCATCTTGAAAGAATGAAAGATGAACGACTGACTGTGAATGAGACATTAATCAGAAAAGACATAAGAAGCCATAGAAACACGAGAGATTGCATGAGAAAATGCATGGACGTGAAGGAAGCTAGAGTAGTATGCCAGGACAGAAAAGTGTGGCGACAAATAGTTTGTAAACATAGTGACAATAGAGTGAATGACGCCTGAAACAAAGACCTTGGATACTAATGGGCCCAAGTGGGGAACCACACATAACAATTTTGTGAGGCTCTTCACTTGGGGTGATCGCTAGAGAGATTGATCAGCAACGTCGGTCGGCGCAGTATTGCAGAACGAACGTGTCATTTAAATAAATAACACGAGAATTCTAGATCAATCTAAAATATCTATACCTTACAACTATATACCTATCTACCTTATACCTAAACTCCCATCTACACACTACTATTTTCCAACCGAGCAAATCATGCCTCCCTCGAAAGGGAAATGGTTCAATGGTAGAATAATAATATATAATAATAATAATATTAAGATGCCCACATAATGAATGTACCTGTAGGCGATACCAACTGCCGAGCGTGCAAGCAAGAGCCAGAAACACTTGGACATGTTCTCAGTGGATGCTCAAAATATGCACACTACGAGTACATTGAGAGACACAATGCGGCTCTAAGAGTGTTATATTACCATCTTAGGCACTTCTATGGTGTTGATCTATTGCCCGTCTTGCCATACGCCCAGGGGGAACTGGAGTCCGTTATGGAGAATGATTAGTGTAAGATCTACTGGAATTTCTCATTCTCCGCCACTCACCGTATCAGTGCTACGAAGCCTGATATTGTCCTCCAAGATCTGAAGACCAAGATCATTCACGTGATTGAATTCTCGGCTCCAGCCGATGGTAATATCACGGCAAAAGAGGAAGAAAAACGGGCGAAATATCAAGCACTTCTTTTCGAGCTGAGCAGACTGTACCAAGGCTACAAAGTCCATCTTGTAGTTCTCATAATCGGCTGTCTTGGAGGTATGAAAGCTTCATTTCTTAGCCAACTTAACAAGATTCCGTCATGCCAGCGTCAGGCTCATTCCATCACGAACCGGATGCAAAAGGCTGTTCTTCTGGGATCACTTCATCTGGTCCTTCAACACTGTTCCTCACAACATTCTACAAAGATTGGTAGCTCTAAAAAAGTGTCCCGAGGTGAAACCTTCATCGTCGACTGTCCCGTCTGCCGCGTAAGGTCATCCGCGGCTAGAGACCTGACTCCAAGGAACAGTGAGTGCAGTTCCACCGACCAAGCTTCGGCGGCTTGGTGTCGCTTATACGTGAGTGGCGCGGTCTATTTTGCGCGTTGGAGGTGGAGGGGATACACAGGAATAAGCGGATACGCCGCGCTACTCACGTATAAGCGACGCCACGCCGCCTAAGCTCGGTCGGTGGAACTGCACTCAGTGTTGCACGATGTCATCTCGCGTAAATTTCCCGCTCTTGCTTACCTTCTAGGATAGAAGAAGCAGAAGTGGATGACGTACACGTTCCAGTTGCGTCGAAATTCGTTGCTTCAAGGAACTATGATCGCAGCTTCCGGAGCCTACAATTTCTCATATATTAAGATGCCCACACTACCGAGAAGTGCGGACGCTTCTTGGTGTGTTTTTAGAACATTTTTCACCAACACGCGTAAAAAAAATGTCTTGTGAATATGCAATTTTGTCACTTTCCTATATCTTTTCAAGTTATTCATTAAGTACCAAAAGATCAAAAGAATTAAGTATTAAATCCTAGAACCAGTTTAGGGGCTGCATGATGAAACACTGAGATTTTTTTGGTCACCTTAATATACATTCAGTATATATTCGTAATGTAAAATATAATTTTATTTTTCTATTCTGGAATGATAGTTGCATTTGCAAATAATGAATTTTGCAAACTCTTTGTGTTATTATTGTTTCATTATTTTCTTCAAGCTTCTTCACATCTATGTAGGTTTTTAAATAAATGCAAAAAACACAGAATTGCATTAATCAGCACAATTGGGTTATTTCAATTTGAAAACAGCTAGAAATGAATAATTTCAACATCAATTTTCAAAATTGGACAATTTTAAATTGAAAGCTTTTGGACATGAATAATGTTTTATTTTTAATTGAATTATCAAAAGACTTTCCAATTTAAATTGCTTAGAACGGAAGCTTGAAGCGGCCAAAATTTAATAATTTTAAATTGAATGCGTTAAAAATTAAGCAATTTTGAACTGAAAGCGTCAAGAAATGAATAATTTTTGATTGGAATATTCGAACTTAATGAGACATTTTAAACTGAAGACATTCAAATTTTATTAGTGTCTAATTGAGACTCAAAACTAAAATTCCAAATAAAAAGGACACAGGTTCAGTTCAGGTTTCAAAATAAATGCAAGAACCACATGTGAAAGTACCAGAATAAATATATATTGCCTCGTGTCAATAATATTAATTATAATTTTCATAGTTTCGTGGATCCAAATTTTTCTCGTTTTTCGTCAGTCAAATGATGAACACGTGGAGAAAGTATTACATCACAAATTAAAACAGGAACATTCATTTCAAAGACAGTAATGACATCAAATGAATGATATTAGCCTTTTACCTCAAATTGTAGAATTTTTAAACACGTTCCATTTTACTCAGATGATACTATTTCGGTGCGAAGTGAATATTCACATTCTAAACCTCTCAGATAATTTATCGCAGGATATTGTGTATAAATTCACGAAATAATAATCAAAAACTGTAATTAAAAAAAAAATCATTTATAAAAGCAAAAAAATTACTTTGATACTCAAACCTAACCTGTCAATAATTTATTCACCTCATACAGAATGAAACTGATCATAAAAACTCGAAAAAAAAAAA
>CAKNYM010052516.1:420001-437867 GCA_932195095.1 Andricus curvator | reverse complement strand
CATCTACTCTCTTACTTCCCAACCCCTCCACTCCTTTCTTCTCCTCTTCGTAACTTTCCCATGACTCCTCCACTAACCTCTGCCCCCTATCACACACCCTTTCTCCTATCACACACCCTTTCCCCATCTCCTGCTTCTCCTATTTCTCCTACTTCACCTGCCCTCGATTTTTCACTTTCCTCTTCACCACCTTATTTCCACTATTTTATATTATTATAGTTATATTATGGTTATTTACCTTTTTTCAAAATATTGTGGTTATTACAGTCATTATGGTTACTGCCTATAATTATCCGTGATAGAAGTAATAATACAAAGCGTAATCACATTTTGAATTGCGTGACCTCAAATTAAAATAAGGGAAGGTGATTATATGGAAAATCAATATCAACGAGAATTCAACTTTGTAAACGAGAGCAGTAAACAGAATAAACATGCAATCATTTTAATGAGCACTGAGTCTATAATACCTGTAATATTTTTAATTTACTGCAAACAGGCAAAAGCGATAATTAAAGTTATTGCAGAAATGCAGATATTGCAGAATTTCTGTTTAATAATTCTGAGCAATTATTTCAGGGTGGCTATTTTTTTCCAAAAGTTTGGTTTCCATATCAAATTTTTTCATCAACTTCATTTATTTCATTAATTTTATCAGTTTTCCCACTGGGTCTCGACTGATTTTAACCCAAAGGGGTTGCACCTTCCGATTTTTTTCTGTGTAAACTTTTGGGATATCTCGTGACCATACAGCCAAAAAAAAACGCAAAGGCCCTTTTTGAGAAAACTCAGTTTTTGATTTTTTAAAGAGGTTCATCAACATATATTCATGAAAATAAGTTAAAAAAGAAAATTTTGTTGTCTTAAACCATTTATTTTGTCAACCAGAAAAGTGGATAAATATTTTTTTTTAAATGGCCGAAAAGTGGAAAATCGATAGTTTTTTGTAAATTTTTTCTTTTCAATTCATCAATCTCTAAAAGTTTGGGATTTTTCTAAAAAATAAAAATAAATAATTTTAGTTTCTGTGCAATAGCTTATTTCCTATGCATCTTTGATGAAGTTTATCAAAAACTAATTAAAGAAGACTCAATTTCGAATAGATTAAAAAAATATATTGCTCTAGCTCTAGTAGCGCCGAAATTATGGCCATCTGAAAATGACCCATTTTTATGGAATTTGGTTGAACTCCAATTTTTAAAATAAAATTTCCCGTTTTTCAAAATAACTTATTTCTGAGAATTGCTGGTGGGAGTTCCACCAAATAAATGAAAAAAATCAATTTTGATCAAATCTAAAAAAAACAATGCTCTAGCTCTAATAGCACATAAATTATCTATTTATGGAAATTACACTCTTTTTGTGGAATTTCGTTGAAAATAGTACAAAGTTTTATATTACTCATTTTAAATTTATAATCATATCTTCATAATTTCGTTAATAAAAGTTTTCAGTTTATAATTAAGTTAATTAAGTCTTCATTTGCTTCCAGAACAAGATACAAAATTCCAGAATGCCATAATCTCGGTGCTATTAGAGGATTGTTTTTTTTTATATTTGCTGAAAATTGAGCCCTCTTAATTTATTTAGTGAAAATTTGCATCTGAAATGCTCAGGAAAATTTCAGGGTAATTTTCAGAAGTCAATAATTTCGGTGATAATGGAACTAGAGCAATATTTTTTCAGATCTACTCAAAATTGAGTCTTCTTTAATTATTTTACTGGCAAATTGCATCTGCGATCCATATAAAATGAGTTGTTTCAGAAAAATCAGAATTTTGTATTTAAAAAAAAATTATTCGCTCAAAATCGTCGTCTGATGGCCATAACTCCACTATTTTTCAAAAAATATTTAGAAGTTTCAGTTCTCGTAAGATATTCAGCTCCTGGAGAAATTTTTTGGATGCCAAACTAAATGTTTTATGCCAATAAAATTCCACTTTTAACTTATTTTTATGAAAATATGTAGATTAATCTTTTTTAAAAATTCAGATATTGAGTATTCGCAAAAAGGTCCCACGCGATTGATTTCTTTTTGGGTTTAGAATGATCGTGAGATATCCTAGAAGTTTAAATAGAAAATACCGTGAGGTATAAGCCATTTTTGGTTAAAGTCAGTTGAGACCCACCGAGTTTCATCAGTTTCTTCAATTTCCAAAGTTTTATCAATTTCAAGGATTTGATCAATTTCACTACTTTTATCAATTTCACCACTTTCTTTAATTTCATCAATTCAATTAGTTTCACACATTTCCTCAATTTCATCAATTTTGCCACTTTCATCAATTAAAATAATTTTTCGATTTAATCAATTTAATCAATTTCATGAATTTCAAGAATTTGATCAGTTTCAAGAATTTCATCAATTTGACCACATTCATCAATTTAATTATTTTCGTCAATTTAATCAATTTCATGAATGTCATCAATTTCACTTCTTTTATCAATGTCAAGAATTTCATGAATTTTACCACTTTAATCAATTTAATTAATTTTGTCCATTTAATAAATTTAATCAATTTAATCAATTTCAAGCATTTGATCAATTTCAAGAATTTCATGAATTTGACCACTTTCATCAATTTAATTAATTTCGTCAATTCAATCAATTTCATCAATTTCACTTCTTTTACCAATTTCAAGAATTTCATCAATTTTACTACTTTCATCAATTTAATTAATTTTGTCAATTTAATTAATTTCATGAATTTCATCAATTTCAAGAATTTGGTCAATTTCCAGAATTTCATTAATTTTACCACTTTCATCAATTCAATTATATATACCATTAAACCATTTCCCTTTCAGGGTAGGCGTGACACTACCCGATTCGGGTAGTGTTTCTAGGTTTTTCTTGTAGTTATAAATAACTACAAGTGTGGGCTCACCACACCCACGATGTGCCAACAGCACTCATGTCAGTATTCTTGAATGGTCACCCATCCAAGTACTAACCGCGTTCAACGCTGCTTAACTTCAGTGATCTGACGAGAACTGGGTTTTTCAGCGTGGTATGGCCGTTGGCCATAATAATAATAATAATAATAATAATTGTCAAGAATGGGCTAACTCCCCAATGCAATGAATTATGCGGTTACGACACCAGTATCGCGCAGTGCCACCCACAATAGGCCTCTCTCGGATGGAGGCCATGGTTCAGTTGGGAGTGGCAATAGGACCGAACCGAGGCGACGACCAGGCAATGGCCCCGGACAAACGCGAGAACATCGATTTAAATGGTCAGACCAACTCAGGAGAGACATCCTTACCTGTTGGCAAAGAAGCTCACCGGCGCGAAGAGGATTCATGCAGAGGTTACATGACCGTTGGGTCAATATGCACCCGGAATATGCTCATCAAACGCCTCAGTATTTAAGAGATCAGGTATCCTTTTTGCGAAAAAACGGATATGAAGCTCTTTATCAACAAGAAGAAGAGCAACATCCTCCATCGAACATTCCACCCGTTCCAGCAAGACCACCTTTGCAGATAGCCGATAATGCTAACATGAGAAATAGGAGATCTATCCACCAAAAAGTCTTTCTCAGGGTGGACAAATTAGCTGAAGCTAATACTGCTCTCCCCGATTTGCTCCCCGAAGATGTTAATCTCTGGAATCTGAACTGTGTTGTTTACGAGAAGGCGGTGTCCTTGCTTAGCGACAGTAGAAATAACGAAACTTCAGTACGTCTGAGTAAGACTCGCGAGCGTATTGCACAGCTTCAATTCAAAATTGAAACGGCGAGACGGCAGGCATCAAATATTCAGTGCGCGATTAGCTACATAACATTAAATAAAAAATTCACACCAAAAGTTAGGGCACTTGCTCGAAACTTGAGGAAAGCAAGTCACACGCTGAACAAGTGTAAACTGTTGACCATCAAGCAGCACTGGACGCAAAAAATAAGATCTCTTTCAACAGCGAAACAGCGCCTTGAACGGCGAGTAAAGTGGATTTAGGAAAATTCCACCTTTTCTACTCATCCTTCCCGTCTGTTCAATAAAACGTCACGTGCCGTTAAAAATCCGCCTAGTCGAGAAGAGATTCAAGTCTTCTGGGAACAAGTATATGGAGATACTTATCAGCTAAATGAAGACGCTTCAGATATATCACTCTTTCGTAACTTTTGCCAAAGGCAAAGGTTACAAGGTCCAGAGGAAGAGTGTCCACTAATTACTGCTGAAGAAGTGAAGAAAGTTATCGCTAGAACTAAGAACTTTTCAGCGCCCGGGCCAGATAAAATCAACAACTTTTGGTGGAAGAAGTTTACTTCTACGCACCAACATCTAGCTCGTATATTTACTACTTTCTTAAACGGAGAACAACCAGTCCCGCAGTGGCTAGTGGAAGGACGCACGGTATTGATTCCTAAGACTGGAGATTTGTCAAGTCCAAAGAACTACAGGCCCATAGCTTGTTTAAACACCAGCTACAAGCTATTCACTGGCATCCTCAAAGAGAGGATATTAACATCTATCGAGCCGGTATGGAGTGCAATAGTTGAACAACGTGGATGCAAGAGAGGTCTGGCAGGTTGCAGAGAGAACCTGTTAATAGACAGGTGTATCACCCAGGACTCGATCAGGTATCGACGCAATCTGTCCATGGCTTGGATTGACTACCGTAAGGCATTCGATAACACGAACCATGAGCTACTTATTAAGCTCATTGAATGCATGGAGGTGCATCCAAAAATAGTGAGATGCATAAAAGAGCTTATGCTCTTGTGGCGGACAAGATTTGTCATAACATCTGACAAAAGACAAGTGACTACAAGCTATATCACATATAAGAGGGGAGTCTTCCAAGGAGACTCTCTAAGTCCGATACTTTTCTGCATCTCCCTCTTGCCTCTATCTATTGTGCTCCGAGGCAAAAGCTCTGGATACCTATGTGGCCCGCCGAACAAAAGAGAACATAAGGTCAACCACCTTTTATACATGGACGACCTTAAACTCTTTGCTTCCTCGAAAGAGGACCTTAACATCCTTGTGGAGGCGGTAAATAGGTACTCTAAAGCGATTGGCATGAGCTTCGGACTGGACAAGTGTGCCTGCGTCCACCTACACCAAGGAAGACTAGAAACTACATCATCGGGTCACGATCAGGATGTTCAACTCATCGGCGGAAATACCATTCAACATCTTGGTATTGGAGAAACATATACATATCTTGGAATACCGCAAGCGGAAACCCATGATGTGCTTGCGTTAAAAACGGCCCTTGGAAAAAGGTATCGCCAAATTCTCAGAAAAATTTGGGCTTCCGAATTATCTGGAAAGAATAAGATCCAGGCGACCAATATGCTGGCCGTTCCTATACTGCTCTACACGTTTGGTCCGGTAAAATGGAACGTCGATGAGTTGAAGCAACTTGACCGAAGCACACGCAAGATGATGACAATCCATCGAAGTCATCATCCTAGATCTTCCGTACCTCGAATATACCTCCCTCGAGATAAAGGGGGTAGAGGCTTGCTGAGCTTAGAGTGTCTTCATCGCAGAACGGTTCTGGCTACAGCCTGCTCAGTTCTAAATAGCACAGATTTTCTTATGCGACTAGTACATCAACATGAAGTCGTCAATGCTGCGGCGTTTCTATATCGTGCCGCAGATAGGGCCGCAGAGGAGCTTGGCCTCCCATTTGATTCCAGCGACACTTCACATGGCCTAGCATCACTAACACCTTTGGTGCTCAAAAGTCGTGTACAGGAAGCAGAACATACGCTTCTACTAAGAGAACATGCTGACAAGCCCCTTCATGGTAAATTCTACGGCATTATACGTAGAGAAGAGCTCTCGATGGGTCTGTCCAACATGTTTCTCAAGTCTGCTGGATTAAAATCGGAGACTGAGGGATTTCTTTTTGCCTGTCAAGATGGCGTTATAGACACCTTAGTTTACCGCGAGCGCATAATGAATATACCTGTAGGCGATACCAACTGCCGAGCGTGCAAGCAAGAGCCAGAAACACTTGGACATGTTCTCAGTGGATGCTCAAAATATGCACGATACGGGTACATAGAGAGACACAATGCGGCTCTAAAAGTGTTATATTACCATCTGAGGCACGTGTATGGTGTTGATCTATTGCCCGTCTTGCCATACGCCCAGGGGGAACTCGAGTCCGTTGTGGAGAATGATCAGTGTAAGATCTACTGGAATTTCTCATTCTCGACCACTCAACGTATCAGTGCTACGAAGCCTGATATTGTCCTTCAAGATCTGAAGAACAAGATCATTTACGTGATTGAATTCTCGGCACCAGCCGATGGTAATATCACGGCAAAGGAGGAAGAAAAACGGGCGAAATATCAAGCACTTCTTTTCGAGCTGAGCAGGCTGTACCAAGGCTTCAAAGTCCATCTTGTAGTTCTCTTAATCGGCTGTCTTGGAGGTATGAAAGCTTCATTAATTAGCCAACTCAACAAGATTCCGGCTTGCCAGGCAGCGTCAGGCTCATTCCATCGCGAACCGGATGCAAAAGGCTGTTCTTCTGGGGTCAAGAATAATAAATTTAAAAAAAATTTCAATTCATCAATTTCATCAATGTCGTAAATTTCACTTCGTTGATCAATGTCAAGAATTTCATGAATTTTACCACTTTCGTAAATTTAATTAATATTGTCCATTTAATCAATTTAAGCAATTTCATCAATTTAATCAATTTCAAGAATTTTATCAATTACAAGAATTTGATCAATTTTACCACTTTCATCAATTTAATTAATTTCATGAATGTCATCAACTTCACTTCTTTTATCAATTTCAAGAATTTCATCAATTTTACCACGTTCATTAATTTAAATAATTTTGTCAATTTAATAAATTTAATCAATTTCATGAATTTTATCAATTTTACCATTTTCAACAATTTAATTAATTCCGTTCATTTAATCAATTTCATCAATGTCATCAATTTTACTTCTTTGATCAATTTCATCAATTTTACCGCTTTCATCAATTTAATTAATTTCGTCAATTTAATAAATTTCATCAGTGTCATCAATTTGGCTCATTTTATCAATTTCATCAATTTTACCGCTTCCATCAATTTAATTAATTTCGTCAATTTAATGAATTTCATCAATTTAATCAATTTCAAGAATTTTATCAATTTCAAGAATTTTATCAAGTTCAAGAATTTCATCAATTTTACCATTTTCATCAATTTAATTAATTTCGTCAATTTAATCAATTTCATCAATGTCATAAATTTCATTTCTTTCATCAATTTCAAGAATTCAATCAATTTTACCACCTTCATCAATTTAATTAATCTTGTCCACCACGCTGGAAACACCAGTTCTCGTAAGATCACTGAAGTTAAGCATTGTTGGGCGCGGTTAGTACTTGGATGGGTAACCGTTCAGGAATACCTGCGTGCTGTTGGTCCGTCGTGGGTGTGGTGGGCCCACATTGGTAGTAAATATCCACCTAGAAACACTACCCGAATCGGGTAGTGAGGCAATGAACTTTCGAGTTCGAACTGCTAATCAATGTATGTATTTAATCAATTTCAAGAATTTCATCAATTTTACCACTTTCATCAATTTAATTAATTTCGTCAATTTAATCAATTTCATGAATGTCATCAATTTCACTTCTTTGATCAATTTCATCAATTTTTCCGTTTTCATCAATTCAATTAATTTCGTCAATTTCATCAATTTCATCAGTGTCATCAATTTCGATATTTTATCAATTTCAAGAATTCCATCAATTTTACCGCTTTCATCAATTTAATTAATTTCATCCATTTAATTAATTTCGTCAATTTAATGAATTTCATGAATTTAATCAATTTCAAGAATTTGATCAATTTCATGAATTTCATCAGTTTAATTAATTTCGTCAATTCAATCAATTTCATCAATGTCATAAATTTCATTTCTTCGATCAATTTAAAGAATTTCATTAATTTTACCACCTTCATCAATTTAATTAATTTCGCCAATTTAATCAATTTCATGAATGTCATCAATTTCACTTCTTTTATCAATTTCAAGAATTTCGAATCAATTCTACAACTTTCATCAATTTAATTAATTTTGTCCATTTAATCAATTTCATCAATGTCATCAATTTCACTACTTTCATCAATTTTAAGAATTTCATCAATTTTACCGCTTTCATCAATGTTTCGAAAATTTCATCAATTTCACTTCTTTTATCAATTTCAAGTAAGTATACCATTAAGCCATTTCCCTTTCAGGGTAGGCGTGACACTACCCCGATTCGGGTAGTGTTTCTAGGTGGATAGTTTCTTGTAGTAAATAACTACTACAAATGTGGGCTCACCACACCCACGATGTGCCAACAGCACGCAGTATTCTCGAATGGTCACCCATCCAAGTACTAACCGCGCCCAACACTGCTTAACTTCAGTGATCTGACGAGAACTGGTTTTTTCAGCGTGTTATGGCCGTTGGCCATCAAGAATTTCATCAATTTCACCACCTTCATCAATTTCACCACCTTCATAAATTTAATTAATTTTGTCCATTTAATCAATTTCAAGAATTTGATCAATTCCAAGAATTTCATCAATTTTACCACTTTCATCAATTTAATTATTTTCATCAATTTAATCAATTTCATGAATGTCATCAATTTCACTTGTTTTATCAATTTCAAGAATTTCGAATCAATTTGACCACTTTCATGAATTTCATTAATTTTGTCCCTTTAATCATTTTAATCAATTTCATCAATGTCATCAATGTCATCAATTTCACTACTTTTATCGATTTCAAGAATTTAATCAAATTAACCACTTTCATCAATTTCATTAATTTCGTCAATTTGATTAATTTAATCAATTTCCAATGTGGGTCTCGACTGACTTCAACCCACACGAGCTTGCACTTCCCCCTTTTTCTGTATACACTTTTGGAATGTCTCACGATCATTTTGAGCCCAAAACCTAAAAAATCGCCTTGGCCATTTAAAAAAAAAATCTTAATTTATGACTTTTTTTAAAGTTGCTAATCAACATTTTTTCATGAAAATGACTGAAAAGAGCATGTTTATTGGCTCAAACGGTTTAGTTTAGAATCAAAGAAAGGGCTGTAGGTGCTGACTATCTTACTTGAGCGAATAATTTTGTCAAAAAAATTCCAGTTTTTTAAAAATAATTTATTGGTGAAATTTGCCAGTAAATAAATTAAAGCAGATTCAATTTTGAGTAAATCTAAAAAAAGATAGTTTTTAATCTAATAGTACCGAAATTATGGATTTTTGCAAATGACCCTGTTTTAAAATAAAATTTAGTTAAACATCAAGTTTTTTATAAAATTTTTCATTTCGTTTTTTTATATTTTTTCAAACAAATTATTCACTCAAGATTGAATTCTCAGGGCCATAACTCTGAAACTTTTAGAGATAGAAAATTTTTTGGGAAGTTATAGAGGGGGAAAGAAAAAAAACCTCTAAAATATAACCTCAAACATTTTTTTCTGAGAAATTCCAAATCTTTTTATCAAGATCGGTGCATCCGCTAATATTTGAAAGACATATTATCAGCTTTATGCGGGCTCAACTATTTTGAGGTCGGGAAATTTTTTTTTGCTTAAAAATAAATTTTTCTAATTTTTTGAGTAAATTATGAAAGATATCACAAAAGTATTACATTTTAGAGGAACAAACTTTTATCTTATAACATTTTTTCCTATCCTTCGTTGTTTTTAAGAAAAATGAGAACATCCAATTTTATGAGAAACAAATTCTGCTGGCTGCAAAAGATATTTATCTTTCATAAAACTCACTAAAAATCTTCATCATAAAAGTACAAAATGAGCAAAAACTAACAAAAGCTTGAGTGTGGGTTTTTTTTTCAGAAAATCTGCTTTCAGTATTTTATGAAACACAGCCGCTATTTTATTAATTTGGGTCTTTTGGAAAAACAAAACACAACATTAAAATACGCATGACTTTAAAGAATTTTTGTTTCACAATCAGACCAGAGGAAATAGATAATCAATTAACAAAAATTCCGAAGGTCTTCAAAAAAATTCTATATTTGTTTTTTCATATGCTGAACATAAAATGAAATTTTGCAGAACGTGATTGGGTCGGCAATTTGTTTAAAAAAATTAATTTGCGAAATTTGCGCTCCATTGCTCCTCGAAAATTCAAAACATTTTGCAAAATTGAGTGAGTAATTATAAACTCAGTCTCCATCCTGTATTAAATTTGCAAAACATTCGTGATGCGGCAACATTATTAATTATAAACAAATTATTATTATTGTGTAATCACTCCCCAGCGAAAATGCCGAAGGTTTTGCAAAATGTTGTTTCTGCTTTTTTACATTGAGAAGAAACTATTGTATGATTTGTAAAATTAAATACATAACGCAAATTATCATTTTTTTAAATATTGTTAAATTTTTTGCAATTCGACTCCTAAAATTCCAGCGAAAATTGACAAGTTTGCGTTTTTGGGTTGCATATGTTGCAAATGTCGAAATATAGAAAATATTAAATTTGGAAAACGTTACACGACCGGCAACAATATTAAAATTGCAATTAAACAAATTAGGTACTTTGTACTACGTGGCAGCATTGATTATGATAAACAAACGTATATTTTTTTAAATTATTCCCCAGATTAAATTTTCAAGGTGTTGCAAAAGGATTTTTTCTCACTATTAAAGGGTTCCATATAGTTTGTAATGGATTTACCGGTTTTTTTGATTGGATAACGCAATATGGGACGGATACTACGATCCATTGCATTATATATAATTATCGAGGATTTTTGCAGGTTTCTCGTTTCTTTGAAGAAGTTTTTGAAAGTAATAAAATAACTGCCGTTATTCGCCGTTATTGATTGAGATAGTTTCTCTTTTTTAATTTTTCAAAAGCCATTCGTGAGATCTTGGTATTTCTAAATTTTCACTGTTTTGTAACGGTTTTTTTCGGACATTGGAAGAAAAACTATTATTTTCATCCATTCTTTTCTTTGAATTCCTGTAAAAAACAAGAGAAATTGGGAGGTTCCTTTTATAACACCTTGAGAATTTAATCTGGACAATAATTAAAAAAAAAAGTTTGTTTATCATTACACCAGAGACTCGCTATTTGAACGCGCGATCGAACGCGTTATATGAATTCCTAGAATTGCTGGTCCCCACAGTTTCTCAGGGCGCAGGGCGAGAGACGGTTGCGACTCCGCTTCTGAAGGGACGCATGCACTATACTACTCAGTCAAGTAGATTGCGCAATATTATGGAAACGGTTTAGGCGGCCCTGTCTGTTTACGTTTCGCTGTACGCGTTATATGAACAAGGCCATTTTCAGGCAACCCCCGAGATTGTTCATCTATCGGGTCTCTGGTGTATTCATTTTCAATGTTGCCGAGTAGTAAACAGTTTGCAAATCTAACATGATGTTAGTACTAAGTCAATTGTCACTCAGTACGATTTGCGAAACGTTTGTATTTTGTGGCTAGTTTAAGAAAGTACCTAATTTGTTTAATTGAAATTTTAATATTGTTGCCGGTCGTGCAACCTTTTGAAAATTTAATATTTTTTAGATTTCGACATTTCCAACATTTGCTATCCAAAAACGTAACATTTGCAATTCTCGCAGGAATTTTAGGAGTCGAATTGCAAAAAATGTGACAATAATTTAAAAAACGATAATTTGCGTTATGTATTTAGTTTTGCAAATCATACAATAGTTTCTTCTCAATGGAAAGAAGCAGAAATAACATTTTGAAAAGCCTTCGGTATTTTCTCTGGGGAGTGATAAACAAAATAATAATTTGTTTATAATTAATAATGTTGCCAAGTTGTAAACAGTTTGAAAATGTTATATAACGTTGGTGATAAGTTGTTTATCACTCAGTACGATTTGCAAAATGTTTGCAATTTTTGTCTAGTTTACAAAAGTAACTAATTTGTTTAATTGCAATTTTAATATTATTGCCAGCCGAGCAACGTTTTGCAAATTTGATAATTTTCAGATTTTGACATTTCTAACATTTGCTACCCAAAAACGCAACCTTCGCAATTTTCGCTGAAATTTTAGGAGTCGAATTGCAAAAAATTTAACAATAATTTAAAAAACGATCATTTGCGTTATGTATTTCGTTTTCCAAATCATATAATAGTTTCTTCTCAATGTAAAACAGCAGAAACAACATTTTGCAAAATCTTCGTTATTTTCGCTGGGGAGTGATTAACAGAATAATAATTTGTTTATAATTAATAATGTTGTCGTATCACAAACGTTTTGTAAATTTGATACAGGATAGTGACTGAATTTATAATTAATAACTTAAGTATGCAAAATGTTTTGAATCTTCGTGGAGCAACGGGGGGCAAATTTGACAAATTAATCTCTTTAAACAAATTGCCAACCCGATCAGGTTTTGCAAAATTTTATTTTATGTTCAACATATAAAAAAACAACTGTACAGTTTTTTGAAGACCTTCGGAATTTTTGTTAATTTACTCGATTTTTATGTCTAATTATATATATACCATTAAGTTATTTCCCTTTCAGGGTAAGCGTGACACTACCCGATTCGGATAGTGTTTCTAGGTGGATAGTTTCTTGTAGTAAATAACTACAAGTGTGGGCTCACCAGACCCACGATGTCTAATTATACTGGTCGAAAATCGGAAAAATACGTATCGCATAGTTTCCTCTAAAAAACAACATATTACGTCCCCAAAAGTTTTGTAACTTCAAGTGAGAACCTGCCTGATTTGAAATGGATTCTGTCATAAATTTCATAAATTTCATAAATTTCAACAATTTCATCAATTTCATCAGTATCATAAATTTTGGTAAAAGTAGTTTCTTTCGCTTTGAAATGTTCCCAGTTTAATCTATATTTGACTCTTTGCGTAGGTTTATGCAGTTTTGGATGTGGGCACTCAGGAAATAGAAGGCAGGACTCACTGGGAGGTCAGTGTGATAGGAGGCGTTTTATCTCGAGCAGGGACCGTATCCTTTACTGTCGATTACTTTAGAGTTCAAGTCAACCTCAGTCAACCCTTGGACACACGAAAACGTGCCACTTTGGAGGAACTAGATCTTGAACTGGGCAATATTCAAACTAGGATACATGGAGCTGGAACTTTGGACTACGTAATGGAAGCTGCAGTCAATATTCTACCAAATCTCCTGAGGTAAAAGATCAAATCAATTTTACATCACAAAAATATATACTCAACTATAAGGCCCTAGATATACAATCCAAGTCCTATATAATAACAGTAACAGCAATATTATGCCATGCCTAATATTGCGCAATACACTCGACTGAGTACTCGCGCACTGCGGCCCTTCCGAGGATAGAGTCGCAACCGTCTCTCACCCTGCCCGATGAGAAACTGCGTGGGCCAGCAGTTCTAGGAATTACAAAACCGGACCGGCTTCTATAGAACATGGAGTGTATATTAAACATTAGTCAAAGTAGGCATCATGCATCTACTTCCCATCACTTTCCCTACTCCCCATCATTTCCGCTACCCCCCCCCCCCTTAGTTCATCTACTTCCTCACTTCCCCCAATTACTTATTCTCTGCTCTTCTAATTCCCCAAACCCTCTAGTCAAGACACCCTTCCCCTATCCCACGCCCCTTCCCATATCCTACTTCACCACTATCAGTTCTCCTACTTCCCTCCCCCTCTCTTTCCCTCCATTCCCCACTTCCCCTACTTCCTCTACCAACCACTCACTTTCTTACTTCCTATCACCTTCTCTCTCTTATTCTTCCCTCCCCTACTTGCCCACTAATCCCCTTTTCCCTATTACATGTATCACCCATCTCCTACTTCTCTTCCCCTAGCTTCCCCACTTCCCTCGTCACCTTCTCATTTTCCCTAATTCCCAATCGCTCCCCCTTACTCCTTGACTCCTTTTACTTTCCCACCTCTCCACTTCATCACTCACTTCTCATCCACTTCCCTTTACCCCCTCCACTAACCCCCTTTCCCTATCACGTGCCTCCCAACTCCTACTTCCCCTCCCCTAGCTACCCCACTTCCCTTGTCTCCTCATCTTGCCTACTTCCCGATCCCTCTCCCACTTTTCTTACTTCCCTCCCCCTCTATTTCCCTCTTTTTTCCTCCGTACACTACTTCTCCCACCAACCAATTCTTCTAATTGCCATCACCATCCCTACTCAATCCCTTCACTTAATTTATCCTCTCACTTACCACCCCGTCTTACTTTTACGAATGCAAAATGGCGGAACTTTTATCAAACAATTGCGCAATTCGTACAAAAAATTGTTATAATATTTCTTCTTGTCCTTTTAAATTCCTTTTCTAAAATTATAAAGAAAAAAAACTGTAAATTAAAAAAAAAATAAGTGATGAAAAAATTTTTTAAATTAAAATAATACGTTAAAGAAATAAATTAAAAATTAAAAAATTTGAAAAAACTGTTGGTCTTTGTTTTCTTCACACTCACATGAATAAAAACATATTTTTAAAAAGACTCTCAATTAAAAAACTTAAGGAATAACTGAATAATTTATAAAAAATTGAAAAACATTGTAAATAATAAAGCTCCCAAGTTTTGACGATATCATTACAGAAGCAAACATAATGAAAAAAAAACATATAAAATAATTAAATATGCATAAATAAATATATTACCAAGGAAAAATTTAACAAATACAAAAATGTAACCCCTTCCTTTATTTCCCTTCTTCCGCCTACTTCCCCTATGACTTCGCCTACTTCCCCTCCCTTCCGCTATTATCTCTTTTCTTATTTCCTCCTTCAATTCCCCGTCATCCCTATACTATCCCACTCCTCACTTCCACTCCTTTAATTCCGCTTACTCCCACCCCTTACTTCACTACTCTCTCTTCACTTCCCTGTGTCCCTTCCATCGTTTTCCCTACTACCCCTTCCCTACCACCCCCCAATTTCCTCACTTCCTCTCCCTTTATTTCCCCTTACTACGCTTACTCCCCTCCACTTACTTCCCCTGTCCCTTTCCTTCGTTCCTTCTATTTCCCCATTTCTACACACCCTCGCTTCCTTACTACCCCTCCCTTGCTTGTACTTCCCCTACTTCACGTCACCTAAATTTCTCTACTTCCCCTTCCCTCACTCCTTCTATTTCCCCTCACCACAATCCCTTTCACTAAACTTCTCATCACTTCTTATCCCTTAATTTCCCCAAATTGCCCTCCCTTGACTTTCCAACCCTCACTTCCCTTATTTCTCCTCCCCGTACTTCCCCTGCGCCATCTCCTTCTTTTTCCCCTATTCCTCGTATTCAACTTACCCCCTTCCCCTACTTCACATCACCTTAATTTTCCAGCTTCGCCCCTCCCTCCATTTTCCTTACTTCCCCCTGTTTCCAAACTAATCGTCTCTTCCCCTACTTTCCATCACTTCACATCCCCTACTTGCCCTCCCTAGAATTTCCCTAATTCCTTATCCATTTCCCATCTCTTGATTCACCCTGCTTCTCCTTCCCTACACACCCTCACTTACATGCTACCCCTCCTTACCTTACTACTCATCACCTTACTTTCCCTGCTTTCCCTCTTCTCATTTCCCCTACTTTTCCACCATTAATTGCTCCTAATTTACTTCCCCAACTCACTCTTACTACATTGATACCCCTCCCTTTCCCTAATTCCCATCACATCCCTTCCCTAATTCGCATCACCTCCCTAGTCCCCCTACTTTCCCACCTCACTTTCTCTCCCTTTATTTCCCCTACTTCCTCTCTCCTCACTTCCCCTAATTTCCCTGATTCCCCTCTCCTAAATTCCCTTACTTTCCCTCGCGGGAAAAAAATACGACGGACGAACTCTCGACCGTGAGCTAAAAAACCCTAAAAACCAGGAAAACAGTTAATTTCGATTCGGTAAATCTGGGAATTTACCGAGAATTCGAAAACGAAATTTCGCTAGACGTTCTGCTATTGTAAAATACATTATAGGGGCATACGATAAAATTTAATTTTAGGGTGTTCACCACGTTTTAGGGAATCTGCCCCACTGTGCAATGTAGAGAAAATTATCTGATTTTTTTTAACTAATCAGGTTAAAAAGAACACATTAGATTGGATTCCAACTGATTAGAATTGATGGCTGAAGAAAGGTTTTCTAATTAAAGGTACCAAATAATGGATGCTGTGGAAGGACCAATTAAAAGACGTATACAAGCGGAATTAGATAAGGTTGACGTCGAGAAGCTGATTCACGAGAAAATCCCTGATATCGAAGAACAAGCTAGGTTGCTTCAAGGATTACCTCCTGTTGATGACATCCTATTAGAGGAATCTGATCCACCTTCTGAACTCGAAAATCAAGAACCTTTTTCTGAGAGTGAGGAGGATCGTGGACCTTCGTGAATTTAGTATCAATTTTATTCTTTATTTATCAATATTCCTGCTACATACTTTAACAATTGGTTTCAAATTTTCTCCTGTCTTTAGAAACAAACTTTCTAATATTTAATTTTCGAACAAATTCTGTAGCTTTTTTAAAAAAACAATTTCAACAATTACAAATTCACAGTATAACATTAAATTAACAGGCTATAGACATTTAGAAGATATCAAAGTTAAAACAGTAGAGAAGGGTGACCCATTTAAAAACTAAATTTTTTTACATTCTCATCATTTATGATGGAATGTCTTTCATGTGAATTTGGACCTGTCCAGTTTTCGTCAATTCTCGACGTTATGAGACCCGAATAATAAAATTCCTGAATTATAAAATTTTGGAATAACAAAATTCGCGGACAGTTTATAATATTTCCGATTTTGAAAATTCCGCACAGAAAATTTCCGAATTAAAAAAAATCCGAGCTAGAAAATTCCCGAATTAAAACAATTAATTTTTCTTATAAATATTATTGTATCTATTAAAAATACAATAATCAAATACTTTTATGAAAATTCGTGAATTCTATGAAATTCGTGAATTCCATGAAATCCGTGAATTCCATAAAATCCGTGAATTCCATGAATTCCTTAAATTCCATTAATTCTGCGAATTTCACAATTTCCGTGAATTTCATAAGTTCTGCGAATTCCGTGAATTCAATCAATTCCGTGAATTCCATGAAATTCCATGAAATTAATGGATTCCTTGAATTCCATGAATTCCGTCAATTGCATAAATTCCGTGAATTCAATAAATTCCGTGAAATTCATGAATCCCATGAATTCCTTGAATTCCGCGAATTTCATGAATTCCGCTAATTCCATGAATTACATGAAATTCATGAATCCCATGAATTCCGTGAATTTTGTGAATTCCAAAAGTTCCATGAATTCTATGAATCCCATGAATTCCGTGAATTCAATTAATTCCATGAATTCCATGAAATTCATGAATCCCATGAATTCTGTGAATTCCATGAGTTCCTCGAATTCCGCGCATTTCATGAATTCCGTGAATTCGACGAATTTCATGAATTCCGTGAATCCCACGAATTTCATGAATTCCGTGAATCCCACGAATTTCGTGAATTCCACGAATTCCATGAATTTCTTGAATTCCATGACGGAACGTAACGTAACGCTTCTTATGTTTGAATTTAAAATAACAATAATTAAAAACTATATATATTGCTGGATGAAATTTTTTTCAATTATTGTTATTTTAAATTCAAACAGTAATTTTAGAAAATTTAAACATTACACATTAATTTTTTTCAAATATTTGATTATTGTATTTTTAATAAATTAATAATATTTATAACAAAATTTTTTTAAATTGTTTAATTTCGGGAATTTACTAGTTTGGATATTTTATAATTCAGCAATTTTCTATCGGGAATTTTCAAATTCGGTAATATTATAAACTGTCGAGAATTTTATTATTCGGGACTTTTCCAATTCGGTTATATTATGAACTGTTCGAGAATTT